>CABHPP010143443.1:0-49968 GCA_902168425.1 Peromyscus attwateri
TTTTTTTATTTCCTCTTTAATAGAGTTTTTCATTTCCTCTTTAAGGGAATTTTTTATTTCCTCTTTAATGGAGATTTTCATTTCCTCTTTGAGGAAATTTTTTATTTCCTCTTTAAGGGTATTTTTTATTTCTTCTTTAAGGGCCTCTATCATCTTCTTAAAGTCATTTTTAGGATTGATTTCTTCTGTTTCTTCTACCTTGGTATGTTCAGGACTTGCAATTGTAGAGTCGGTAGGTTCTGGTGTTGTCATATAGGTCTTTATGTTGTTGCCTGTATTTTTCCGCTGGCGTCTGCTCATCTCTTTCTCTGCTCAGTGCAGATGGTGTAAGACCCTAACCCTTCAGGCTTACACCTCCAAGCCTCGGAAATGAGAAACTTCAAGCACCAGGAAATGAGAAACAAAAAATCTGGTTCCCTGGGCAAGCTGACCACCCCTGTTCTCAGTCAGTGAGGTGTATACTTACGATTCTGGTGATCTAGTTCGGTGGTTGGGTGGTCTTGATAAGTTCTTTTGAGAGCTTCTTGAAATACAGGATCCAAAGTCACCTCTTACTCCGTGGCTTGCTGTGTAGCTGGGTGGCTGGCCCCTGATGTCCTCCTCCTTCTCTGGCTCCTTGATCCTGCATTATCTTTTAAAGTTAAAAAAATAAATTTAACATAAGTAAGTGTGCATAACATATGAGCATGTAAGTGGGTATAGCTTCTTACCCCCTTTTACTTTAAAAAATTTGCCAGTTAAGTATTTGATGGTGTTTTATAATAGTTTTATCCTGTGTATAGTAAGGGATTTTAGTAAAATGATTGATATTAAATTTCCTTAAATTATTTCTAGCATAAGCAGAACCATCATTAGCACTCAGTTGTAATGAGAGTCCTATGAAGGACATATATCGAGTTATTTGACAAAGTCAAATTCCAGATAAGATATAATAGTATTTTCTGGAGTTTCCAGGACCTCATGTTATGCCTGTGGCTGTGTTCTGTAGGTGACTACTTAGGGAGAGGCATTATGTATGTCTGTAATAAGTTTTAGCACAGATCTCTACATACCTGAGAGCAGAGAATGTTCAAGAAACAGAAGCCATAGTTTCAGGTATCAAGTTGATATCCATTTGTTACTAATTATGCACTAGAAGCTTGGAATAAAATAATGTCTTTATATTGTATAAAAATGCCTTTAGTAGAAGTTAGTCTTTTGTGAGCTTTTTAAAAATTATCTTTTTTTTTTGCCAGTGTCTGATCATTTATCCGACCAAGGGCAAGTGTAAAATTAAAAAACCAAATCTATTTAACTAACAGTGATCGTAATTTTTTCTTTTATTATTGTTATTATTATTAAGAAATTTTCTATTCATCTTACATACCAACCACAGGTCTCCCCTCCTCTCCCCCCCTGCCCCCCAGCCCTCTCCCCCAACTCACCCCCCCATTTTCACCTCCTCCAAGTCAAGGTCTCCCATGGGGAGTCAGCAGAACCTGGCACATTCAGATGAGGCAGGTTCAAGCCCCTCCTCCCTGCATCAAGGCTGCACAAGGTGTCCCACCATAGGCACTGGGCTCCAAAATGCCGGCTCATGCACCAGGGATGGATCCTGATCCCACTGCCTGGGGCCCCTTAAACAGTTCAAGCTAAACAACTGTCTCGTCTAAAGATTAGGATTTTACAGTTTTAGTTATACATCTCTAAGTTAATTTTCATTAAACTGAATATACCTTTATAACCTTAGGAATTTATCATATAATAATCCATTCTAATTCAAACTATCTTGGAGCCTTGCCATTGTCTCCTAAGTCTAAAAGTAAGATACAATAATAAACAGAAGGCTTAGTAAGACTAAGTGTTAAGAGTGTTGCCTTAGTTATTATATCACATGGTCATATTAAGATGGTGGTGAATTACATGGCACAAATTTTTTAACCTCAGTAAAGATGGCTACCAGGCATATGGTCTTTTTATCCCAATGAGGCATCAGCTAACAAACCTTGTAACTGTTATTTAAAAAATCCATTTTATATGCAATGAGGTAGCAGACCTAATTTTTTGAACAAGAGTTTTTATATATATATATATATATATATATATATATATGATTTATGCTATGGTAAATTAAAATTACCTATGTAAAGGTTTAACTATCAGCCTTTTGTTACAAGTTTTAAGCTAAATTTTTGTTACAGATTTTGCAGATATTTTTAACCATACCCAATGAACTTAGAAATCTTGAGATAAAGGTTATATAGAACAGAGAGATATCACTATCCTTTATGTGCTAATTTATACATGAGGTAAGTGAATATTGAGCCTTAACCTTTTTTCAGGATACCCTTTTTGGGTGAGGAATGAAAACTGGGGATCAAAAGCTATCCACTATGACTATAAGAGTCTGATTCTTTTTAGTTCATCTAATAAACTGCCATCTGAGTTTACATAAATAGCAGCATCAGCTAAAATGTTCAATGCAAGAGAAACATCTAATAGAAGCTGGTTGATTATAGCAAGCTTAGACCTTTGAGCTAGATCATCTGGGATGGGTACAATCTTTGAGGAACATGTGGAATTTGTATATAGAATACATGTTCCTTGTCCTTTTAAAGAGTCATCTATAAAGGCATTTAAAACACCTCTATTAGATTTAAAAATCTACAGGATTTTTAAATGTAATTTTAGGTAATACCCAGGAGATATCTTTAAAAATCTTAAGAGGGAAATTTTTGAATAGTTATCTAATATACTAACAGGCTAATGTAATCTGTCAATTATAGATGTGAAACAAATAATTGACCTGTATTTTATCTAGTGGCACAATAATTTCTATAGACTCTTTATTAGTTAGGGATTATTTTGAGTTACCACTTTAGCAACTGCATTATTTACTAAATTAATAGCCTGACATGTTTTAGATGTTATATTTGTTGTAGAATTAAACTGAGAGCTTTCAGAAAGCAACTTAAAGAACAGAGCCAAATCCTTGTAGTGATAAATAGATAAGGATGTTCCCAAAGATATTTCCCCCAAATTTTAAATTTTGTTTTTACCATGAAAGTTAAGCATTTATTTAGGCATTAATTTGATGATCAGGAAAAGATAACATTCTCCATACAATGTATGACTAATACCTCTAGAAATTTCAACATATTGGAGCTCTGTAACCGCTGGGAACCCTGAGCAGCTGGAGTCTCATTTGGCCCACCCTGTGTGGCTGAAAATTTCTCTCTCTCTCTCTCTCTCTCTCTCTCTCTCTCTCTCTCTCTCTCTCTCTCATTTTTTCTTTCTTTTTTTCCTCCTGAGAGGTTCCAAGCAATACCTTACTCTACTTCAGCTTGTAAAATAATTCGCATAGATTTTATCTCACTTTTTCATGGGTTATACTGAAAAAGTTGCAAAACCATTGCTCTGAATATTTTGCTCCTTTAGATCTCAACAAATATCTCAATAGTTGTACAACATACTTTGTCTCAAAGGACTGAGAAGAACCCATGTTAATTTCCACTCTCTCACTTACAGCCATTGCCCCTTGGGTGAGAGGACTGACTTTCCTAAACCCATAATTTCTATTTAAAGAAGACTTTTCCTACCTTCTCCCCCACATTACAGAGCCAGCTGTGGTGACTTCCTTGCAGGCTTTATAGCAGGCACGGAAAAAGCGATCCACAAAGAGACAAAAATTGAACTCGGCTCGGCCCAATTTCAATGTAACCAGTGCTGGACCAGGACTTCTAGAGTCTGGCCCAGATCATTTTACTTAGCCATATTTAAGCGCAGTACAAATTTTGAGAAAAGTAGTCAGATAACAATTAACTCAGTCCCAAGTGCACAACAATTTAAGACACATTTATATTGAGATTCCTTACAAAGTGCATCTACTCCTTTCACAAGAATAGGTACTGTTGACTCAGAGATAGTGTCCAAGATTTAGGGTCTAGGGAGTTTGACTGAGGTAAACATAATGACTATGGGTGTCAGGATTGGCCTGGCCCTTTGATAACATAGGAGTCACTTAGGATGTTGTAAAACATAAGTGACATCACTCATAAGAGTGGGTTTATGGTCTAAAAGCAATGTTCAATATTTTAGAGGGAAAGGTTTGGATAAGCAAAAACATAAATTCCAGGAGATATGGCAGAGCCTGTCTCATCAGAGAGCAAAGAATCACCAGGTTGTAAAACAACAGCATTCCTAGTGTTCCAGGAAGAGCAGCTGTGCACCTCATTCCACAGAAGAGGAAAGCTGCGTGTTTAACTTTCCTGAGTTCTTCAGTGTTTATGTGTGCACAAGGCTTTTTACCCTCTACAGACTCTTTTATAAATTGTACAATCTATCTATTGATAAGACGGAGCTTTAGAAGCTAACTATTATCATATCTGCATCTAAAATTGGATATAACTTTCACTGAATATATATTCACAATTTTTATATCTTCTTAATAGGTTGTTCTTTTTATTGGTGTATACTCACTGTATTTCTTTTATTTTTTACTATGAATAAATATAGCTTCTATTTGTCATATTAGTTTCTACTCATCTGTGGAAGTTTTTCTATAATGTAGACAGTTTGTAATGATGCAATTTTATATTTCAGTTCATTTAATCCACTCTAAAAGTGAAGTAGCTCCCTAACATATACATCAAGTGCCTGAGATATGTTAGTTAATAAATAACTCACTAGACTCCCACACTGAGTATTTGAACTCAGATATCTTTGACATAAATGTATTATATGAACTTGTTGCACTGAATTTTCATTTTTCCCAAATTCAGGGGTGAGCATTGTATGCAATGGCTCACTTCTTTCCTGACTAAGTTGTTCTTATGTTCTGCTAAGTCTTACATTGTTCTAAGTGGAACAGGCTTTAAATACTGAACATATCGTGTCTGGGTTTTCATACTTAGAAACAAAACAATTTGGATTACATGCTGTTCTTTGGAAGAATTTGCAACACTGGAGTGACTGGTCACTTCAGACTTTAGACTTCAGATTGAGACTCCCACAAACTTAATGTCCTTCTTTCAGTGGTTTTCCATGTTGCTTATAAGAAGTACAGAATTAATGTCTAGTAAATTAGTAATTATTTACATCATAATGGAAGGTAAGGAAAAGTTTTAATGATCTCACCGGGGATATACTAGCTTGAGAACTTGCCTTTCTGTTGAAATAATTGGAAATTCACAGTGTTCTTTTCTACTAAGAGAGAGACAAAAAGGCAGAGAGGAGCAGTGTGGACACAGCTGGATGAAAACCTCTAGACTTCAAAGAAGCTTTCTTACACAACCAAATCTGACAAAGATTTATCAGAAATAGAGACATGTCAGGCAGTGGGTTGAATTCATTCAGGCCTTGGAGTCTTTTACTAAAAATTCAGGATTTGGCAGAAAGAGCAGACAGTCATGCTCTGTGCCAAGAGCTGCCACAGCAACTCCTACAAGCCTCAGGATATCCTATGGATAGTGTCTTTAATATAGGCTTTTTAAAAAATAAAGTTCGATATCATATGCAAATATTTGTCACATTATGGTTAGCTAATAAAAAGTGATTTTTATTTTGTGAGATTAAATTTTACCTGGGGTATTTCCATGTTCTATTCAACCATGCTTTAGATTAAATCTTCCTTTCTTATTACTTCCTTTGTGATTGGGACCCTGCAGCTGTCCAGGCAGGGAAGTATAAGACACGTTGCTAAGCAGTCTTATTAATAAAAAACCCAGAGCCAGATCTTGGGGTTAAAACTGAGAGATCAGAGGAATACAAAAATCCACAGCCAACTTCAACTCACTGACTCCTCAGCTTCCAAGGAAACCTATATCCTGTATACCCATGCCTGTATGCCTTTCTGTTCTTCCATCTCACTTCCTCTCTCTGCCCAGCAACATCACTTCCTCTCTGTCTGTACAGACCTCCAGACCTCTATGATCAGTGCTGGGATTAAAAGCATGTGCCACCATGCTTGGCTCTGTTCCCAGGGTGGCCTTGAACTCACAAAGATCCAATGGATCTCTGCCTCCTGAATGCTAGGATTAAAGGTGTGTGCTACTATTGCCTGATTTCTATGTTTAGTATAGTGGCTGGCTTTTTCCTCTGATCCTCAGATAATCTTTACTGGGGTATACAATATATTGGGGGACACAATATATTACCACATTTCTCCTTTTTTGTCCAAGATAAAAAATAAGAAAAGCTATAACTAATATAAGAAAAACTACATACAATAAGTACAATAACTATATATAATATATATATATAGGCAATAAATACATCAACAATGTCTAGTCCATTTGCCTTTGACAATTTCAGTGAAAATACTCCATCATCTATCCTATTTCAGTGAGTCCAAAATATACCTAATTCACTTTCCATCCTAACTTGTATTACCAACCACAAACTATCTTTTGATGTCTTTCAAACTTATACACTTTACACCTCTTAGTGAGTTTCTGTTCTGAATTTCTTAACAAGGAAAACTATAACTATAACTATCTAATCTTCAGCTCCCTCAAAGACTCGAGAAGGAAATAATATAACCTAGTAAAACAGGAAGCGCAAATAAGCAAATTCTAAAAAATGTGAATTATGACAGAAACAGCCAGCTGCCTGGACAGTCACCCAAGGTTTCTCTGCAATGTTGGGGCATCCTCTTCAGTTTACAGGCTTAGCAGATCTGAAAGATTCATTTGTGAAGCAGGATTCTCTAAAGAGCTTTCCTACCTTGTCTTGGCAAGGATCGACAGTCCTTTGTTTTGTGTCCTGCTTGTCCATTTTGGACAACATACTGTCAGAAGTTGAGACAAGGGCACTTTCTTGCCCAGTGGCTAACTTTTGCCACAATGAAAATAAACTCCATATAGAGTTTCTTCAAGGCCCATCATCCTCTATGAAGTAGATTGGTGCTGCCAACAACAGACATGTCTCATAGTCATAAAAAAAGAAAAAAATCTGTTATTAAAACATCTTGAATGCCATATTCTGTAAATCTCTGAAGTGTTTGAAGATGATCTGTCTATCTAAAATACATCTCTGCTTGACCTTGAAAACATACCTAATATGACTACAAGTTCAATTGTAATAACTAACTACTAACTTACATTTCTTTATATCCTAAACAGTTGGTAGTAACTTTCAAGGATTAGCAAATTGCGTTACATTATTAAATGAAATGTATAGGTACAATATCTTGAACAAGATTATAAATATGTATAGTATTTTCTAATAAAATCAATCTCAAATTTGTATCAATATACAAAATTTGTATACAATATACAGAAATCCAATCTAATGTAAAATATTTAAAACTAGTAGTTGCCTTCTAAAAGTATATTCAATAATATATCTTTTCATTTTATCATATCTATAATTTTTCTTTTTTTCATAGTAGATTCAATAATATTCCTTTTATCTGAATCCTCTTTTTTCATTTCTTTTTTTTCAAACAAGAATCTTGAATCTAATTTCCTTTAACCTTTTTCCCGACCCTTAACAATTAACAACTTGTAACCAAACATCCTAAACAATGACCATGATTCACTGAAAGACCAAAAACCACCCACCTCACCTCTTGGCAATATGGGCTTCATGTTCTTAAAATTACTTCCTGCTATCTGGGGGTGAAGGCATCTTTAGGGGATCCTGAAAAGAAAAAAAAATTGAGTTAATTGTCAAGTCCTGGGGAGAGGTAGCTGTATCATTTGTTTTCCAGTATCTGCATAATGTGAAAGTACAGGGCTTGTCTCAAGTCCTAGCTCAAGTAGCCTGTGAGGCTGGATCATCTTAGCTAGAGCTAGCTATCTCAAAATTGACCTGAGCAGTTTATAAAGCCAATCTTTGGTTGGGGTTTGTCTGCTTATTGGTATTATCATCCTCCTGATGGAATTGTCATTGTGAGGCCCCATCATCTTTTTGGAGACTTCAAATTTGCTGTTAGGCCTGGTCATGATTGCCTGCAGAAAACTGATAGAGACTCAAACATAAAAACATGTACAGGCAGTTAGATGAAGCCTTTTTTATAGAATTAGTTAGTACTCTATATGACCATTAATAGCATCACAAAAGTTTAATATATATATAAGTCTTATACATTTTGATATAAAATTTATGTAAAAAGTTTTAAAGAACAAAAATAAAACCAAGGAATTATGAGATTAGTGGCAATAGAATAGTCCCTTAATTATGGTGTTTCTTCTGTCCCATATCAGGTGGCTTTTCTGACATGATACAGAGATTTTACATTTTCTTTTAACAAGCTTGCTTGGGTTTAGAGGAGAGAGCCATGCTCCAACTCCAAAGCCAGATTTAAGTTTTAATTGAACTGGGACTAGATAAAGACCATTTGTGTTAAGTGTCTGTAGAGAACAGCAGAAACAAAGATTTAGGAAGACTTGTGATATTTTATATGTGATATAACAATAGACCAATTTACTCCTTTTCTTGCGACTTTTTTTTTCAGGATGATTTGTCCTTTTTCTTCAGATGTCTCATTTGTCCAGTGTTCTTCAGATTCCTTTGCCTTAATTCTCCTGAAAGATGAAAATAAAAAAAAAAACATTTTCCCAACCCTAACTTTGGAGAGGTTCTCTTTTGGCAAGTTATCTCTGACTAAATGAAAAGCATTTGTTAGTGGTATATGTGAGTTTAAATTGGATGGTCATGCTGGTTGATAAACCTCTTCTAATTAAGAGGTTTCTCTTGTGCAAATCAAACCTTTATCAATTTTTATGGTATTCATAGCTTTTCTTCTCCTGTAGAAACAAAATCAAAACCTTGTCCCCAACATAATATATATCCTGGTTTCCATTCTGAGGTCAGCACATCCTTCAAGTATATAGGCTGATTTAATTCTGTAGTTTTTTTTCTATTATCCAATGTCTTTCCAAAGCTGTTGTTCCTTTCTCATTAGCATTGAGAAAATTCAGAGTTAATAGAGCATTATGTAATCTATTTCTAGGGGTTTTTGATACCTCTTTCTGTTTATTTAGCATATCCTTTAGAGTTCTATTTGAACTTTTTATGACTATTGAGCCTGTAGGATTGTGTGGTATACCTGTAACATGCTTTATATTGTAATAAGCAAAAAACTGTTTCATTTTACCAGAGACATATACTGGAGCATTGTCAGTTTTAATTTGTGCAGGTATACCCATGATGGCCATAACTTCAGGCAAATGTGTGATTATAGAATCAGCTTTTTCAGAACTCAGAGCAGTTGTCCATTGAAATCCTGAATAGGTATCAATGGTGTGGTATACATATTTCAGTTTTCCAAATTCTACAAAGTGAAACACATCCATCTGCCAGATTTCATTCCTCTGAGTACCCTTTGGGTTACATCCTGCTGGTGGTGGAGTTTGATTATAAAAAGAACAAGTAGGACATTTCCTTATAATTTCCTTGGCTTGTTGCCAGATTATAGAAAAAATGCTTTTTTAGACCCTTACTATTGACATGATGTTTTGTATGAAATTCTGAGACCTCCAGCACATTTCCTATCAATGGTTTATTGGTCTCAACCTTACCTTGTGCTAGAGGGCCTGATGGACCTGTATGGGATCAGATGTGAGTTATATATAAGGTATTATTCCTATTCCTGATTATATCTTGTAACTGAATAAATAACAAAGTTAATTCTGACTCATCAGGGATAAATTCTGCTGTTTCAATATGTAAGACCACTGTTTCAGCATACTGAGAGTCAGTAACTATGTTGAGTGGTTTTGAAAAGTCCAGTACCATCAAATTAGCATATAATTCTGATTTTGAACCAAATTATAAGGATTTTGAACCACTTTACTTAAATTTTCTGATTTGTAACCTGCCTTTCCTTGTTTGTTTGCATCTGTATAAAATATACAGGCTCCAGATATTGGTGTTTCCCATACAATTTGAGGCAGGATCTAGTTAGCTCTCTTTATAAGTTGAATTCTATCGCTTTGGGGATGTTTGTTGTTAATCTCTCCCAAAAAATTATTGCAAGCTCTTTGCCAAGGTTCACTTTCTGCCCATAATTTGTAATGTCATCCTGAGTTAAAGGTACTACAGTTTCTGCTGGGTCTATTCCTGCTAATTGACGAAGTCTCATTTTTTTTTTAAAATCAACTCCACATATGTTTTTAATTTTTTACTCTGTTTACTCAGTAGAAATATCCATTCAAATATAATATCTTCCCTACACATTAAATTCCTGTAGGAGAATGCCTAGAGGTTAACCAAAATGCAATCCAGCTTTGAATCCACATGTTACACATGTGCATCCTGTATTTTCTTTTCCACCAAAGCCAATCCTCTCTCAGCTTCAGGTGATAATTCTCTTGGACTATTTAAGTCCTTGCCACCTTTTAAGGTTTTGAACAAATTACTCAGTTCATCAAGTTTTACGCCAACAGTGGTCTATAGATAGGAAACGTTTCTGAATTATTTTTGAAAGTCACTATGAGTCTGTAATTGATCTCTTCTAATTTGCACCTTTTGGGGTCTAATTTTTTGTAGATCTATTTTATATCCTAAATAATTAATAGAATCTCCTCTTTGTATCTTTTCAAGAGCAATTTGTAATGCCTAACAAGGCAAAATTTTATTTACTTCTTCAAGCATTATTTCTAACATATCTGCATTGAATCAGCTAGTAAAATATAGTCCATGTAGATTCAGGAAATTGTTGACATATTACTTCCAATAGCTGTTGTACAAAATATTGGCCCTGGGTTGGGTTATTTAACATTATCTGTGGGAAAACCCTCCATTGATATCTCTTGACTGGCTGAGAAATATTATAAGTAGGCACCATGAAGCCAAATCTTTCTCTGTCCTTTTCTTATAAGGGTATTGAGAAGAAACAGCCCTTTAAATAGATAACTATAAGAAGCCATCCTTTAGATAACAGAGTAGGCAAAGGAATTCCAGATTATAGAGAGCCCATTGGCTGAATTACCTTGTTAATTGCTCTTACATCTGTTAACCATTCTCCACTTAATAGATTTCTTTTTAATAACAAATAGCCTACAGAAGCTTTTTAGTTACAGAAGGCCCCATTTATTAATTGTTGTTCTCAATATCTGTGCTACTGGTGTTATATTTAGGAAGTGGTCTCCTGTGCCAATATATTCAAAGCTACTTCCGATTCTCTCTTCTATCACGTTCAGTGTAACTGGATTTATGTTGAGGTCTTTAATCCATTTGGACTTGAGCTTTGTGCATGGTGATAGATATAGATCCATTTGCATTATTCTGCATGTTGAAATCCAGTTATGCCAGCACCATTTGTTGAAGATGCTTTCTTTTTTCCATTGTACAATTTTGGCTTATATCTAAAAAATCAGGTGTTCACAGGTATTAATGTCAGAGTCTTCAATTCAATTCCATTGGTCCTTATGTTGGTTTTTATGCCAATATCAAGCTGTTTTTATTACTATTGCTCTATAGTAGAGCTTGAAGTCAGGGATAGTGATATCTCTGGAGGTTCCTTTACAGTACAGTATTGTTTTTGCTATCGTGGGTTTTTTGTTTTTCAATATGAAGTTGAATATTGTTATTTCAAGGTCTGTCAAGAATTTTGTTGGGATGTTGATGGGGATTGCATTGAATCTGTAGATTGCCTGTTGTATGACTGCCATTTTTACTATGTTGATCTTACCTATCGATGAGCATGAGATCTTTCCAATTTCTGATATCTTGTTCGATTTCTTTCTTCAGAGACTTGAAGCTCTTGTCATACAGGTCTTTCACTTGTTTGGTTAGAGTTACCCCAGTATATTTTATGTTATTTGTGCCTATTGTAAAGGGTGATGTTTCTCTGACTTGTTTCTTAGTTCATTTATCATTTGCATATATGAGTGCTACTGATTTTTTTTTTTTTGTGTGTGTGAGTTACTCTTATATTCCACCACATTATTGAAGGTGTTTACCAGCTGCAGGAGTTCCCTGGTAGAATTTTTGGGGTCACTTATGTGTACTCTCATATCATTGACAAATAGCAAAAGTTTGACTTCTTCCTTCCCAATTTGTATCCCCTTCATCTCCTTTTGTTGTCTTATTTCTGTAGCTAGAACTTCAAGTACTGTGTTGAATAGATATGGAGAGATAATACCTATCCATAAATCCAGCCTTCCAGAAAGTACTAGAAGGAAAAATCCAACCAAAGGAAGTTATCTGCACGCATGAAAACACAGGCAATAGACAATCACACTCCAGCAAATCCCAAAGAAGGGACACACACACACACACACACACACACACACACACACACACTATCACCACCACCACCAAAACCAAAAATAACAGGAACTAACAATCACTGCTCATTAATATCTCTTAATATCAATTGACTCAATTCACCCATAAAAAGACACAGGCTAACAGAATGGGTAGGAAAACAGTATCCATCCTTCTGCTGCATACTAGAAACACACCTCAATCTCAAAGACAGACATTACCTTAGAGTAAAGGGTTGAGAAAAGATTTTCCAACCAAATGGATCTAAGAGACAAGCTGGTATAGCTATACTAATATCTAACAAAATAGACTTCAAACTAAAATTAATCAAAAAGAGATGAAGAAAGACAGTTCATATTAATCACAGGAAAAATCCATCAAGACAAAGTCTCATACCCCAAACATCTATACCCCAAATACAAGGGCACCCACATTTGTAAAAGAAATAATATTAAAGTTTAAATCATACATCAAACCCTACACACTAATAATAGTGAGAGACTTCGACACCATACTCTCACCACGGATAGGTCTGCCAGATAGAAACTTAATAGATAAATAAGGTAACTAACAGATGTTATTGACTCAAATGGATTTAACAGACATCTACAGAACATTTTACCCAAACACAAAAGAATATACCTTTTTCTCAGCACCTCATGGAACCTTCCCCAAAACTGATCACATACTCAGTAATAAAGCAATTCTCAACTGATACAAAAAAAATTTGGAATAACCTCCTGTATCTTATCAGATCACCATGGCTTAAAGTTAGAATTCAACAACACAAATTGCCGAAAGCCTACAAACTCATGGAAACTGAACAACACTCAATTAAATCACCACTGGGTCAAGGAAGAAATAAAGGAAAAAATTAAAGACTTCCTAGAATTTAATGAAAATGAATGTACAACATACCCAAACTTATGGGGCACTATGAAAGCACTACTAGAGGAAATTTCATAGCACTAACTGCCTACATAAAGAATGTAGAGAAATCTTACACTAGTGACTTAACAGCACACCTGAAAAGCTCTAGAACAAAAAGAAGCAAACTCACCCAGAAGTAAATGACAGGAAATATTTATTTATTTATTTTATTTGCCAATTAAGTATCTGATGACAATAGCTGTGAACCTTTAGGTAGTAAGGGATTTTAGGAACATGATTAATATTAAATTCCTTAAATCATTTGCTAGCATGAACAGGACCATTATTAGTATTAGTTATAATGAGAGTCCTGGAAAGGAAATGTCAAAAAAACTATTTGACAAAGTTAAGTTCCAGATGATACAATGGTATTTCTCTTCAGCTTCCAGGGCCCCATGCCATGTCTGGGGCTGTGTTCTGTAGCTTACTGATTATGGAGAGGCATTGTTCATGCCTGAGGTGCATTCTGAGTACATATCTTTACATACCTGATAGCAGAGAAAGCCCCGGACTCAGACAGCCACAGTTTCAGATATCAGGCTGATGTCTGTTTATTACTAATTATGCATTAGAAGCTTGGAATAAAAGAATGTCTTTAAATTGTATAAATCAATGACCTTATTAGAGGATAGGCTTTGTGAGGCCTTTTCAAATTACCTCCTTTGCCAACCGATGATGATATATCAGATTAAAGGAAAGCATAAAACTAAAAACCAAACAAAACCTATTAAATTAACAATGGTCATTGACATTTAAAGATTTAAACTTAAGGTTTTTTACTTAAGATTTGGTATCTTTATAATTTAAAGCAATTTTAATTTCAAGCCTAAGATTTTCCTACTAGGTAAAAGGACATGTAGAAGTACCTGAGAAACAATCGAGAAAAATCCTGAAGGAGAAATCAATTGAGTTTTTCATGTATGCTTGGAAGCTTATATTAAAGCTAATGCTGTAATGAAACAAAAATGTGAACAATATCAAAGCATGACAGTTTCATTAAGGAAGAACTTGTTGGAAGGCTATAATTTTTACTACATTTTATAGACATTCTGATGTAGCAGCTTCTCAGGCTATACCATAATAATTTTAGGAGAAAACTTCCAAATAATCTAATTTTTATAGAGTGCATTTTTGGTCTAACTCCTTTTGACCTTCAAGGAAATTGAAAAATATGTAAATACTTTTGCATGTTTCAGCCACTGTATTATCATACAGAAATATTTTTAAAACTTTTTTCCATTTTAATTTACTCGAATTACCCTTTTCAAATCCATCCCATGTCTGTTTATGTTGTGGGCACAAGACATTTGTGCTTAACACCTTTGTATTTTTTTTCCTCTTCCTTATCCCACTTCTAGTGTCCATGAATGTGGTCAGCTGTTAATCTCCCCATTGCATTGATTAAATCAAAGGCTACAGAAAATTGGTACTAATAGATTTTTTGAAAAACTTTCTATGTTACACCAAGTGCATATGTTTCAAGATGACTCAGAAGATTAAATAACTAAGAAGACTGATTAAAATTTGAGAACCTAGGAGGCCTAAAAAATGTTTTATGATTGTTTATTCCATTGTATGTTATCATGTGTGAACCTGCCAACGTAATTCTCTCACACACTCTCTCTGTGCTTTGTTATTAGATCAGGGTAGGATTGAACTTGCAATCATCCTACATGTGTCAGTCCAGTGCTAATGTGTCAGATGTGCATCCTCACTGCTGACCCTGCCTGCATGCTCTTCACAAAAATATTAAATTCTCAAGGTTTGGTGTCCTTATGAAGAAAATGGTTCAAACTAAGAACCCTTGTAGAGATACTGTGCCTAAACAATGAGTGTAAATACAGTAGGTACCCCATAAATGTTAACTGATTTTCATGGCATTGGGAATATTCTAGATATTTGGGGAAAAAAAACAGATATGTTTAGAAGAAGGAGTCTGCTGAATTGTGTTCATTTGGAACAGAATTGTCAGAAGGAGATGGTTCCTCCAGTGGATTTTCTGCTGTAGCCACATCCAAAAGTATGGCCTCAGCTGTTGCAACCCAACAATTGAATTTTTCCAGAACATTGGGTAAGAAGATTTTGATGAATTGTTCATTTTAAGACCCTGTTTTATCCTTTTTGACTAGTTTGTGCTTTAAGACCATTTTATTCAGGTATGAAAATAATGATGCAGCCATTGCTTGGCAAGTTGAATTCCAACATTTTACTTTTTTTTTTTAATTCTTTGTGAGTTGTATGAGTTCCCTGGAGACAATAAGCATTTAGCACCACACCCCTGTAGATGTAACCAACCATCTTATTAAATAAGAAACACAGAACCAATGCAAAGAAGAAAGCCAAGAGGTCAGAGCTAAGAGCTAAAACCTTACCCTTCCTCCTGCGGTGGTCCTACCTTTCTGAAGGAGAGCTACTTCCTGTGTTAAAGTCTTTATAAGGACTTTTGGTTCTGCCTTCTCATTGGTTGTAAATCCAACCACATGACCGCCTCGCCACTGCCTGTCTGTACAGACCTCCAGGTCTTCTATGGTTGGTACTGAGATTAAAGGCATGTGTATCCAATGCTGGCTGTATCCCTGAACACACAGAGACTTACCTAGCTCTGCCTACTAAGTGCTGGTATTAAAGGCGTACACCACCACCACCCAGCTTTCCTATGGCTTGCTAATAGCTCTGACCCCCAGACAACTTTATTTATTAACATACAAATAACATTTTAGTACAAAAGAAAATATTACCATATTTCCCCTTTTCTATTTTAATAAAAAGAAAAAAGAAAAAAGCTTATAACTAACATAAGAAAAACTATATACAAAAGTACAATAACTATATACAATATATACAAGTAATAAATACCTAAACAATGTCTAGTCCATTTGTATTTGACAAATTCAGAGAAAATAATTCCATTATCTATCCTATGTTGTTAAGTCCAAAATGTATCTAATTCACTTTCTATCCTAATTAATCTTTAACTATATCTAACTAATGTTCAATTCCCTCAGAGACCCAAGAAGGAAATAATATTAGCTAACAAAAATAAAAATAGGAAGTACATGCAAGCAACTTCCAAAAAATTGTGAGTTGACAGAAATAGCCAGCTGCCTGGACAGTCATCTGAGGTTTCTCCGCAGTGTTGGGGCATCATCTTCAACCTATAGGCTTAGCGTATGTGACACTCATTTGTGAAGTAGGATATACACTAGGTCAACAGTTCAACCTCACATTGGGTGAAAGCAGTCTATATACCAGAAACAGCTAAATTCCACTAATGTCATGTCATGATTCAGAATTTTAAATTCTGGATATTGTTGGGTTTTTTTGTTTGTTTGTTTGTTTGTTTGTTTTTAATTCAGCTGTCCATTCTTCTTGGCTGTGTATATATGACTTCATCTCAGCATCCCGTTCTTCTCCACATCCCTCTATTAAATGCCATTTTACTATTGAGAGGTGTGAGCTTAGTTACTCTTCAAGAATAACTGTTTCAGCTGCTGTTCCATTGTACATCAGAAGCCATCGGCCCACTGCCTGTTCAGCTGCCTTCAAAGAAAAGGGCACTGTACCTTTTCTGGATTGTGAAGGCCACTTCAGGGATGGTGCCATATGGTCCTGGCCTCAGAAGATGCCTTTTGATAAAGCTATAACCACACTTGTTTTGGCAAGAATCAATAGTCCTTTGTTTCGTGTCCTGTCTGTCCTGTTTGTCAGCAGTTGATTCGAGGATGCTCTGTTGTCCAGTGGCTAACTTTTGCCACAGTGAAAGTTAACTCCAATTGCAGTTTTTTCAATGCCCATATTTTCTCTGAAGTAGATTGGTACTGCCAGGAGCTGACATGTCTCATAGTCATAACAAAAAAGAAAAAATTTCTAAGTTATTAAAACATTTTAAATGCCATATTCTGTAGATCTCTGAAGGGATTTAAGATGACCTGTCTATCTAAAATCCAATCCAATGTAAAGTATTTAAAACTAGTAATTGTCTTTTTCTTTTCTTTTCTTTTTTTTTTAAACAAGAACCTTAAATATAATCTCCTTTGCTTAACCCTTTTCCTAACCCTTAACAACAACTTGTAACCAACCCCCCTAATCAATGAAAATTATCCCAGACCCAAAACCCATTAAAAGACCAAAAAAAAAAAAAACCACCCACCCCACACCACCTCTTTGGGAACGTCAGTGTCGTAGTCTTAAAATTGCTTCCTGCTGGGTATGGGCGAAGGTATCTTTATCCTGAAAAGAAAAATTTTAGATTAATTGTCAAATTCTAGGAAAGGTAACTATATCCTTCGTTATCCAGTCTGTGTACAATGCCAAAGTTAAGGATATATCTCAAGTCCTTATTCAAGTAGTCTTTGAGACTGGATCATCTCAGTTAGCCCTCTGAAAATTGCTCTGAGCACTTTGTAGTTCAAAGCTGATCTGTAGATGACGTTTGTCAGCTTTGTGATGTTATTATTGTCCATGTGGAATTGTTGTTGTTGTGGAGCCCTATCTTCTTCCTGGAGACTTCAGTTGATGTTAGGCCTGGCCGTGAATTCCTGCAGAAAACTGATAAGAGACTCAAACACAAAGAAATATATATGCAGCTAATTGAAACCTTTTTTATTTCTAGAAATAGTTAGTATTCTATATGATTCATATCTTAACAAACTTGAAAATGTATATATATCTATATACATTAATCTTGTAAATTTTGATATAAAATTCATACTTTAAGAAAAGTTTAAAGAATCAGAATAGAATCAAAGAGTTGAGATTAGTAGTAGAATAGTCCCTTAATTAATTTGGCTTTTCTCCTGTCCCATAGCAGAAGATGGCTCTTTTCTTCTGGCATGATACAGGGAGTTTGCATTTTCCTTTTAACAACATACTTGAGTTTAAAGGAGAGAGCCATTCTCCAACTCCAAAGTCAGCTTTAAATTTTAATTGAACTGGGACTATTAGAACAAAAATAGTGTTAAATCTTTAGAGAAAAGCAGAAAAAAACATTTAGGAAGACATAAAATTTTTTAGATGATATACCAATAGGCCATTTCACTCTGTTTACTGGGATAGATGATTTGTCCCTTTTCTTCAGTTGTCCCATTTGTCCAGTGCTATTCAGATTCCTTAACCTTCATTCTCCTAAAAGATGAAAACAAAAACCTTTCCTTTCCCCAAGGTTTTTTGGGGATGTTCCTTTTTGGCAAATTATTATCTGATTAAATGAAAAAGCATGTGTTACTGGTATAAGTTAGTTTAAATTGGATGTTCATGCTGGTTGATGAACTATCACCTCCTCTAATTAAGAGATCTCTCTTGTTCAAATCGAACCTTCATCAATTTTGATGGTACCCACAGCTTATCTTCTCCTGTAGAAATAAAAGCAAAACCTTGTCCCCAATGTAACACATATCCTGATTTCCATTCTGAGTTCAACACATCCTTAAAGTATATAGGCTGATTTAATTCTGTAGTTTTTTTATTATCCAATGTCTCTCTGCAGCTGTTGTTCCTTTCTCATTGGCATTGAGAAAATTCAAAGTTAATAGAGCATTATGCAGTCTATTTCTGGGGGTTTTTGTTACCCCTTTCTGTTTATTTAGCATATCCTTTAGAGTTCTGTTTGATCTTTCTATAACTGCTTGACCTGTAGGATTATGTGGTATACCTGCAACATGCGTTATATTGTAATAAGCAAAAAACTGTTTCATTTTGCCAGAGACATATGCTGGAGCATTGTCAGTTTTAATTTGTGCAGGTATACCCATGATGGCCATAACTTCTAGCAAATGAGTGATTACAGAATCAGCTTTTTCAGAACTCAAAGCAGTTGCCCATTGAAATATTGGATAAGTATCAATGGTATGGTGTACATATTTCAATTTTCCAAATTCTGCAAAGTGAAACACATCCATCTGCCAGATTTCATTCCTCTGAGTACCCTTTGGGTTACATCCTGCAGGTAATGGCGTTTGATTGTAGAAGGAACAAGTAGAACATTTCTTTACTATTTCTTTGGCTTGTTGCCAGGTTATGAAAAAATCCTTTTTTAAACCTTTACTATTGCCATGATGTTTTTTATGAAATTCTGAGGCCTCCAGCACATTTACTATCAATAATTTATCAGTCTCATCATTGCCTTGTGCTAGAGGGCCGGGCAGACCAGTATGGGATTGGATGTGAGTTATATATAAAGGATGACTCCTTTTCCTGATTGTATCTTGTAATTGAATGAATAGTGAAGTTAATTCTGAAGCATCAGGGATAAATTCTGCAGTCTCAATATGTAATACTACTCTTTCAGCATACTGAGAGTCAGTTACTAAGTTGAGAGGTTCTGAAAAATCCATTAATACCAACAGAATAACATACAACTCTGATTTTTGAACTGAATTAATTATAAGGACTTTGAACCACTTTACTTAAATTTTCTGATTTGTAACCTGCCTTTCCTCGTTTGTTGGCATCTGTATGAAAGGTACGAACTCCAGATATGGGTTTTTCCCGTGCAATTCGAGGCAAGATCCAATCAGCTTTCTTTGTAAGATCAATTCTATCGCTTTTGGGATATTTGCTGTTAATTTCTCCCAGAAATTAACTGCAAGCTCTTTGCCAAGGTTCACTTTCTGACCATAATTTTTCAATGTCCTCCTTAGTTAAAGGTACAACAATTTCTGCTAGGTCTATTCCTGCTAATTGATGAAGTCTCAATTTTCCTTTCCAAATCAAGTCAGAGATTTTTTCCACATAAGTTTTTAATTTTTTATTTGGTTTATTTGGTAAAAATATCCATTCCAATATGATATCTTCCCTCTGCATTAATATCCATTTAGGAGAATGTCTAGAAGGTAAAATAACCAAAATGCAATCCAGCTTTGGATCAATACGATCTGTATGCCCTTCATGTACTTTCTTTTCTACCAAGGCCAATTCTTTCTCAGCTTCAGGTGATAATTCTCTTGGACTATTTAAGTCCTTGTCACCTTCTAAGGTTTTGAACAAATTATTTGGTTCATCATTTTTACCCCAACAATAGTTCTTAGATGAGAAATGTCTCCAAATAATCTTTGAAAGTCATTAAGAGTTTGTAGTCTATCTCTCCTAATTTGCACCTTTTGGGGTCTAACTTTTTGTAGCTCTATTTTATATCCTAAATAATTAATAGAATCTCCTCTTTGTATCTTTTCAGGAGCAATTTGTAATCCCCATCAAGGCAAAATTTTACTTCTTCAAACATTCTTTCCAAAATATCTGCATTTGAGTCAGCTAGTAAAATATCATCCATATAAATTATAGATTTAGGAAATTTTTTACGTACCACTTCCAATGGCTGTTGTACAAAATATTGGCACAGAGTTGGGCTATTCAACATTCCCTGTGGTAGGACCCTCCATTGAAATCTTTTAACCGGTTGAGAATTATTATAAGTAGGCACTGTGAAAGCAAATCTTTCTCTGTCTTTTTCTTGTAAGGGTATTGAAAAGAAACAGTCTTTTAAATCAATAACTATGAGAGGCCATCCTTTTGGTAACAGAGTAGGCAAAGGAATTCCAGATTGTAGAGAGCCCATTGGCTGAATTACTTTGTTAATTGCTCTAAGGTCTGTTACCATTCTCCATTTACCAGATTTTTTTTTAATAACAAATACAGGAGAATTCCAAGGGCTGGTTGATTCTTCAATATGCTGAGCATTTAACTGTTCTTCTACCAGCTCTTCTAAAGCCTGGAGTTTCTCTGTTGTTAAAGGCCATTGCTGAACCCATACAGGCTTGTCTGTTGACCATTTTAAAGGTAGAGAGCTGTTGGTGTCTTTGGAAGATCATCAGTTGTTGTGCCCTGTTTTTTTATAACTAGGATGGCTGGTGACCACTCAGAATAATGCCTTCTAATATTTCTCTCAGAAACATGTACTAGTTTATGATTTGTTTCTGAGGTTGGAGGGATGTTAATCTGAGTATTCCATTGTTGCAACAAGTCTCCACCCCTCAGGTTCATAGCTATGTTAGACACATATGGTTTTAATTTTCCTCTCTGTCCTTCTGGACCTATACATTCTAGTCATCTTGCACTTTGTTTCACTCAAGATAATGTCCCAATTCCTAACAGTTGAACATTTACCTCCTGAAGAGGCCAAGTTGGATGCCAAAATTCTGGTGCAATTATGGTAACGTCCGCACCTGTGTCTACCAGACCAGACAACAAAACACCATTTATTTTTATTTTTAATTTTGGTCTTTGTTCATTAATAGAAGTTTGCCAAAAAATTTTTTTATGTCTTTTCCTGAATTTCCTAATCTCTCTGTTTCATCATCCTAACCAGCATGATTATTCCAATAGGGATTTGGTTATTTAATTCCTCTGAGTAGGGGTTTCCTCTATGACTGCAGGAAAGGTTTGAACTGGATTTGCTGTGGGGGCTGCCTGAGGCCTCTCTGGGAGTTTCCCAAAGCCCAAGGCAAAGGATTACCCTCTCTGTCCCTTCTTGATCTACATTCGTTTGTCCAGTGTTTTCCCTTAACTTACCTTCTGCATACTCCAGAAGGAAGGGGCATTCTGTTGCCATTGTTCCTTGAAGAAACATTGCTTCTAGGAATGACCTGTTTACAGTCCCTTTTCAAATGTCCTTGTTTTCCACATCCAAAACATCTAACATTTCTCAAACCTTTTGAAATTGCTTCTCCTTCCCGCATATCATCATGGTCATGAGCCTCACCATTAACCGTGTCTCTAATCCAATCTTGCAAGGGTGCAGATCTTGCATTTAATGGCCTGATTATTCTTTTGCATTCTGCATTTGTGATTACAGAATCAACTTCCTTTTTAGACAGATTGTGTGAAAACAGGTTTTCTTTCTGTAACTTTATGATCCAATTTTGAACCAACTTCACTGTTAATTTCTTCTGTCTGAATTTGAATTTCTCTATAATTCATTTTTACAGGTTTAACAGGTTTTTCTAAGACTGTTATCCTGGCACTTAAATTGACTATCTTTTTAAATAGTAAAATGAGGATAAGAAAAGTAATAAACTGAATAATTTGATCAATATTAATCTTCTCATATAGTTGTTCCATTGCCAGAGTGCCTAAAATTTCAAACAAAGCCCAATTTTCTTCCAATGTACACACATAAAGCCCATTTTTTATGTAGAAAAAAAAATCTCTTTTAAATAGATATCTTAATTGACTTACTGAGTCTGCGTAGAACAGTAGAAATCCGAGGGAATTTCAAAACAGCCACCTGGTGTCCGAGGTGTGAATCCAGAGAGAGAGAGAGAGAGAGAGAGAGAGAGAGAGAGAGAGAGAGAGCAAGAAAGCGTAGCTACAAGTTCTGACTTGCTTAAATCCAGCCACGTTTTTCCCGCTTGAGCCGAGTCAAGCCTTGACCTTACAGGCAGGGACCCTGTTCGGCAGGGCAGGCCTGAGTTGTTTGTAGCACCGGCTTTAAGCAAGTAGCTCCAGCTGCGGGTCTGTCAGACCTGGGCCTGAGCTAGGGAGCCGGGCTGCCCAGGCTGGAAACCGGACCTGCCGTCAAGCCAAGCAAAACGGTTTTTAATGGATTCTTGTCACATTGGGCACCAAATGTAGATGTAACTAACCATCTTATTAAATAAGAAACACAGAACCAATGCAAAGAAGAAAGCCAAGAGGTCAGAGCTAAGAGCTAAAACCTTGCCCTTCCTCCTGCGGTGGTCCTACCTTTCTGAAGGAGAGATACTTCTTGTGTTAAAGTATTTATAAAGACTTTTGGTTCTGCCTTCTCATTGGTTGTAAACCCAACCACATGACCGCCTCGCCACTGCCTGTCTGTACAGACCTCCAGGTCTTCTATGGTTGGTATTGAGATTAAAGGCTTGTGTATCCAATGCTGTCTGTATCCCTGAACACACAGAGACTTACCTAGCTCTGCCTACCAAGTGCTGGTATTAAAGGCGTGCACCACCACCGCCCAACTTTCCTATGGCTTGCTAATAGCTCTGACCCCCAGGCAACTTTATTTATTAACATACAAATAACATTTTAGTACAAAAGAAAATATCACCATACCCCCCCCCCCTTATTTTTTACTCAGTCAGTGAATCTAAATCTTTAATTTGTATGTTAAAGTCATTTGCTTTTAATGTTTTCTATTGGGAGATGTTTGTTACTTCCCATGATTTTGTTGGTTGTTTTTCTAGCTGACTGGGTAATTGATAATTCTTTTATTTCTTTCTCCTGAAAGTACAATGAGTATTAGTGATTTGCTTAGTTTTCTGTTGAACATAATTGATTACTCTCTCTTTTATTCATCTATTTCTATCATGAGATGTATTCTTGCCTGTGTTCTTATAGATGAAATTGTCTTTGTAATTCCCCTGCTATATGCAGTATGCCTTTAAACATTTTCTACAGGGTTGGCTTGATTGTCATTGATTTTTTAAGCCATAAATTTTTAGGGACCACATTGCTGGATATAGAAACTTGGTTGACAGTTGTTTACCTTTAGGACATGTATCATTCCATGCTTCGCTGGCTTTTGGATTTGCTGCCAAAGATTTGATGTTATTTGTAGCCTGTATATAATAGATTTTCCTATACCATCATGCTGTAAGAACTCTGATCTCATAGCAGTTTGCCCCTGGCTGCCCAAAGAATGCCACATCAAGATGTTTCCTGCCCCCTCATCAATAGTGCAGCTTAGTGTGCACTTGGGGCATTATGCACTGCTCCATTCAGCTGTATGAACTTCCGTATCCTGAGCATACCCAATGATAGTGATGTGAAGTACTCTGTATGCTTATCATTGCCTCCCTGTCTTTGATTGTAATCCTGACCAATCTTAGAAAAAAAGCTCTGGAGGAGTGGTAAATGTTCTTGAATAGTGTGATTTCCCCCATTCACACTGATATGTCATATGGTGTTGTCATTCTACAAACCTTGTTAAGCAGCCATATTGTTGATATTTCATGTGTGTAGTTTCCCTGTCCTATCTAGAAGACACAATATTACATGTGAGGCCTTGACCAGCTCCTACAATATTTTGTTCTCATCTATGATGCCCTGACTTTTTATGATATTTCAACATTTGTATACATTGTGTAATGTTTAAGTCAGGATATATATATCTACTTCCTCAAATGCTTATCATTTCAAATGATAAAATTGTTAAAATGATTTCTAATATTTGGTGAAGTCTACAATGCATTTGTAGCCACTGTACCTGAGCTTCTTACCTCCACCTCTTGCTCAGAACCTTACTTGGATGATATTTGACTTGCTAACTGTCTCACCAGAGCTAATCAACCCTTGGCTGACATTCGTGTCAAACACAATTTTCTACATTATATAAATCTAAGGTCCTTATTTTTGAACTTCATAGATGTCTTTTAGTTACCTTGATATTATAAGCAATATCAAAATAAGTACAACTTGTAAATTTCCTGATATCTGCTTGTTTGAATTTTTAAAAATTTGATTATAACAAGACTATTTTTATGAACCCACAGGAGAAAAAAAAGAGAACAAAATAGTTTGATTTGCCCAAGAAATTTGCAATCCATTTGCTATCTATAAGCAGTGATCAGAGTATTAACTTAAAATGTAAGAGCCTATGTAGTTCATAATTGTCAATCACTTAAAAATACTCATTTCCTACTGTTTTGTTTTGGTCTTTTAATCTATCCTTTGAGGTCATCCCTCTGCCTAATTTATGTTAACTCCTTTCTTTTCAAGCTGTGTTTGATTATATTTATAGAAATCAATCAGCTCTGGTGTCACTCTAGTTCTGATACAGACTGCTTAACATTACTTATTATTCACGTAAAAGATTCTGAGACTAATGCAAATGGATCTAGAATTTTAAAATATGCTGCTGATGATAATGGCTCCTCATGAGACAAGCTGTCAAAAGAATGACTGTCACCTAAAATAAATGCTTTCCCATGGGCACTTTAAACCACCAGACTAAGGGAAATGTGATGTTTCAGACTCTGTATATCCCAAAATGAGATGTGTTGGAAAAACAAACTTCCTTTTTAGACAGACAGAAGGTCTATATAATTTTGAGAGAAGTCAAATTTTAGGGCATAACTAATGATGTTCAAAAGCTCATTTGAAATCACAGAAGGCAACAGATGACATTTATCTTATAAATTAACAAGACACATTTATGACTTCAATCTGCATGTGTGGGCCAGTAGGAGGGGAGGAGAAGGAGGAACAGGAAAAGGGGGAGAAAGGAGTAGGAGGAGATGAGTGGAGCATGTAGCATTCTCTCTCATGCTTTCTTTCCCTTTGATCTGCAGATCATCTTTCTGCTTTTCCTGGAGAGATACAACACACAGGTCAACTCAACCCAGATAGGAATCCCACAACAGACCAAAGTACAGATATCACTAAAGACCAACTATGGTGAACCAATAAATTTAATTGGTATTGGGGTTATTTACAGTAATATGGGTGAGGGATTACTTACAGGAGCAGAAATGACTCAAAGATACATTACTAAAGCCCTACCAGTGTCGGTGACAGTACACTGAAGTCAATAAGCTGTATTTTATTTACCTATATACAAACCTATGGGGCATTGTTTTGAATTATGATTGATATGGGTGGGGTGTCCAAACCACTGTGGGTAGTCCTAACCCCTAGGCAGACAGTTATGGGTTATATAAGAATGTAGGATGAACAAGCCTTTTGGACCAGGACAGTAAGCAGTATCTCTTCATGGGTTCTGCTTTAGCCCTTGCTTCCAGGTTTTCTGCCCTGTGTTCCTTTGATGGTGGTCTGTAAGTTATAAGACAAATAAACCCTTTCTGCCCTGACTTATTCAATGTTCTATTGCTGTGAAGGGACACCATGACACCATTACCAAGGCAACTCATAAAATAAAGCACTTATTTGAGACTTGCTTACAGTTTCAGAGGTTCAGACCATTGTCATGACATGGAGCATGGTGGCACACAGGCAGACATGGTGTTGGAGAAATAACCAAGAGTACTACATCTGGATCTTCAGGCAGCAGGAAGAGACAGATACTGTGCCTGATATGGGCTTTTGAAACCTCAAAGCCCATCCCCAGTGACACACTTCCTCCAACAAGGCATACATCTTAATATTTTCAAATAATGCCACTTCTTGGTAACCATTCAAATCTATAAACCGACGGAGACTATTCTCATTTAAACCACCACATTCTACTCCCTGGCCCCGTAGGCTTGTAGTCATATCATAATGCAAAAATGCAATCAGTATAACTTTAAAAGTCCCCATAGTCTATAATACTCTTAACACTGTTTAAAAGTCAAAAGTTCAAATATCTTCTGCGACTCATGGCAATCTGTTAACTGTAACTCCCTGTAAAGTTAAAATAAAAAAACAAATCACATATTTCTGACATACAATGGCAGAGAATTACATTATCATTCCAAAAATAGAGGAAAGGGATCATAATGAGGAAATACTGGACCAAAGCAAGACCAAAAAAACAGCTATGAAAACTCCAAACTCTGCATCTCCATGTCCGATGTCAAAGCTTCTTTTCAGCTTTGTTGAGTACAACACATTTCTTTCTCTTGGGCTGATTCCACACCAAATATGAAGCTTTTTTAGCAGGTATCCCACAACTGTGCCATCTCCAACATCCTGTGGTCTCCAAGGCAATCCAAGTTTCACTTTCACAGCTTCACATAATGGTCTCTCTCTGGACCTTCATTGCAAGGACATCCCTGATACATGCCTGGGCTCAGCCAGTTTTCTTAGCCACAGAGAAAGATTCTACAACCTTTTTCTTGTATCTTTGACTCTAAAGCAAGAACCACATGGTCAAAGCTGCCAAGTTATTTTGCTTGCTGGGGCTGAAACACGACCATTCCTAGTTCAATTATATCTGCATCAGCTTTCCTGGGTGAGAACTGGACAAGGGTTTTCCTTCTTTGGATACCTGCTCTAAGTGAGCAAGAAAACAACCATATACATAGGGAGTACACAGCTGTGGTCAAAGTCTTTCTAGTCATCTCAAGTGTCTTCATGGGGGACTGTACACCCACATTCTACATTACCCATAACACTAGTGTCTTCCATGCTCCTATTAAGGTGGCCCATTAACCCCTGCTTAAAGTGTTCACTGCTTTAATAGTCCAAAGTCCCAAAGTCTTCCATCTTCTGCCAAACGAAAGCATGGTCAGGTTTGTTACAACAATGCCACAGTCCCTGGAACTAACTTCTGTCTTAGTCAGTGTTCTATTGCTGTAAAGGGACACCATGATCAAAGCAACTAATATAAAAGAAATGATTTAATTGGTGCTTGTTTACAGTTTCAGAGGTTTAGCCCACTGTTACGGCAGGGAGCATTGTGGCACACAGAAAAGCATCATGATAGAGAAGTAGCTGAAAGTTCTGCATCCAGATCCACAATCTTTTCAAACAGTGCCACTCTCTGGTGACCATTCAAATCTATGAGCCTATGGGGGCCATTCTCATCCAAACCACCACACTCCTCAAGTTGATTTTGATCATAGTGTTTATCACAGCAACAGAAAGAACTAGTACACTATAGTACATTCCAATGCAGCCAGCAGTCTTCCTGAATAAATAAAGAAGTATTATTGGTTCTGAAAAATTATGTGCATAAACAGTACCACAATACCCTTGAGAATCAACCCAAATTCACCACAGATATCTGAAGGTTTTGAAAAGCACTCTACAAAATGTAAGATAAAAAATACTTAACAGTCAGATACAGCTTGGACTACTTGTGAGACTCCTAACAGTCAAGCAGGGTCTGTCTCTGACCTTTTGCTGGCTTTTGGGACCCTATTCTTCATACTGGGTTGCCTTGTCCAGCCTTAATACAAGGGGAAGTGCTTAGTCTTACCACAACTTGATATGCCATGTTTTGTTGATATCCATGGGAGGCCTGCCCTTTTCTGAATAGAAACAGAGGAGGAGTGGATTGGATGGAGGCGGAGGGAGGGGAAACTGGGCTCAGGATAAAATAAATAAATAGAAATAAAAAATATTTAACAAAAATATGACATGTCATAATATCTACATAGAATTAAATCATGAATAATGATACAGATATCATTACATTCTTACTGTGAAAACCTTAATGACTAGCATTCAAAAATCCATCTCCATAATTAAAGTTATTAGTTATTAAGTGATCTACCATCCCCATTAAGTATCTCAGTGTAATGAAACATTAGGAGTGTGGCCAGTGTTACAGATCATGACCCAATTATTTTTGACTCAGTGGCATAGCATTTTTGCATACATATAGGCTCCTCACATCTCCAGAAATAGACATGAGTGGATGGCAGGGGGCACAAAAAGGGATGTACTGATGCTCTTTGCTTTCATTTCAAATATTTGCACATCACTATTTTTTATTCTTCTCTGTGCCGTGAGGCCATCAGATATACATCAAATAGAACTCTTTCGTTGTAGGTTCTGGCTATTAATAGCTGAGATGTCAGAAGTGGAAAACTGCTGAGATGTATGCTCCTCTGACTTCCTCCCTGTGCTCTGTGGTTTGGCACTGATTGCATCCAGAACTTCTCTCAGCTGTGCCTCTGATTCACTGTAGCCCTTCCCTGCCCAAGTCTTCTTTTCTTAAGCCTGTTCACACTTGGTGGAAAGTTCCTTTCATTATTATGCCGTCTTATACTTTCAGCCAATTCATTTCCATTTCCACAGGTTCCCTGTGGTGATCTTTGTTTGTTTGTTTGTTTTTTGACAGGGTTTTGTTACATAGCCCAGGTTCCCCTGGAGTGATCTGGTTAACATGCACCAACATTCCTTAATAGATTCCTTTTTATGGAAAGGTAAATGTTCATGGGAAAATAAAGTCCATTTTATAAAGGAAAGGGGGAGGCCAGAGATAGCTCAAGGGTAAAAGTGTCTGAGCAGTCAAGCATGATGACCTGAGTCCAAGTCCTGGATCTACAAGGTTCAAGGGTAGAATCTAATTCCTGTAAGCTGTCCTGTGACCTCCGTATATGTGCCTGGAATCTGGTGACACCACCACCACACACATATACACACACATACGAATAAAAATATAACAAAAGATTTAAAAAATAAATAAAGGACTCCAACTTAAGTTTTCTAATATAAGGGGAAAGGGTTTAAGAATAATATTTTAATTAGGGAACTATATATCAATGTCATCTAAACTTTTCAAACCCCTAGTCACAGAGTGAAAATAGTTTCCTATCTATGATCTCAATGCTCAATCATTCTTGGTGTCATAAAATCAATTTATTAAAAAAAGTGTCAAGTATTCAACCATGAAACAAGGCAGAATAAATAGAAATAAAACAAGTCTTCCATCTTATCTGGGTACCTGGGTAATCTTCCATGTCACTCATGGAAGGTTGTTAATCAATTAAAACTGCTTCCAATGTGACATAAATTGTCATTTGCCATGTTAATAATGTTGGCAACACAAGAATACTTTAAAAACACCTTTTCTAATGTTTTAAAAGATATGATTTTATGATACCTTACATATAACTAAAATTATGAAACTCTTTTGATATATATTTTATTTTATCCTCTTGTGATTTTTTTCATCATATATTCTACTCAAAATAAGTGATGCTAGGAATATTTAGTTTTAAATAGGTTGTTATTAATTCTCAAGGGAAAAAAGTATATTAATCCTTGTCAGGTCAGTGACACTGTTTATACAACACATAAGGAACTAATTTGATTAAATTATTCATATATTATGGCTGCTTGAGAACAATTACTTGCTTCACTTACATTCTTGAAATTTTGTACTGAAATCTAAATTAACTCCTTTTGTCAAACTAGTCTACTTATTTCTTTTCTATCAATACCACACTCCTTCTGAGATTCTACAGAAGATCGCCCTTGCCCTGGAAATTTTACTCCTACCCCTTGCCACTGCTATTTGTTCACACTCTGTCCACCCTTCATGTGTGCCCACTTCCTACAGTATCACTGGCCCCTGTGAGGGGTCATCTATGTACATTTAGGGCTCCCTTTCCAGCACTTCTCAGCTGACATTTAGCACAAGTCACCCATTGGTTAGTGATCTTGTGTGACAGACTCTTTACCAAGAAAATTGACAGTTGCTCAAGCAGCAGAAAGTATCTCATTGTTCACCTATTAGAGCCAGTTTGTGTCCATTGTAGAAGTGCTCAGTAAATGTCTGTGGTATCTTTAAGGGGGTAAATACCTTCATTTCCAGTGTTTACATTCATTTTGTCCTTGTTAGCCTGATTGTTCACATAATGATGGGCTATCATATCACCACATTGAATAGCTCTTTTTTAATATTTTTTTTATAATTAACTTAATTTCACATATCAGCCACAGATTCCCCCATCCTCCCTCCTCCCCAATCCACCCCCCATTCCCACCTCCTTCAAGGCAAGGTCTCCTCTGGGGAGTCAGCCCAGCCTGGTAGACTCAGTCAAGGCAGGCCCAGTCCCCTCCTCCCTACACCAAGGCTGAGCAAAGTGTCCCAGCATAGGCCCCAGGCTCTAAACATGGTATGTACTCATGCATAAGTGGATACTAGATGTAAAGCAAAGGATAACCAGACTGCAACTCACAACTTCAGGGAGGCTACCTAAAGAGGACCCTGAGAAAGACATAGGGATCGCCCAAGGACAGAGAAATGGATGAGACCTACATGAGCAAACTGGGGGTGGGGGTGAGGGAGAGCAAGGGTGTGTGTGGGGGGGGAGAGCTTAGGAGAGCGGGAGATACCAGCTGGATCAGGAGCAGAGTGGGAGAATGGGGAGGGAGATACCATGATGAATGAAGACCCCAGGGGAATAGGAAGAAGCAGAGTGCTAGAGAGGTCCCCAGAAATCCACAAAGATACCTCCACTGTAAACTAGTGGCAATGGTCGAGAGAGTGCCTGAGCTGACCTGCTCTGGTGATAGGATGACCGGGAGCCCAATCAGCGAGAGAGAGGAGGGATTGTATGAGCAAGAGATATTGAGACCATGATTGGAAAAAGCACCAGGACAAATAGCCAAACTAGTGGAAACGCATGAATTGAATAGCTCTTTAATCAGGTACTAACTATTGTTATGTGGAAGAGCTCTGATTAGACTTAAGAGACCTAGAATCCTGTCCTGAATCTTTTCCTATTCAATGTGAATCCAGCTCTTTCTTGTATTTTTCTTGTTTTGCAGTTTGTTTATCCATATCAGCAACACAGGATTTGAAATAACTTCCCTACCACAGAAAATATGAGACTCAAATTACACAATGAGAAGATAGATAATTACCCAAACAAACAAAGGTATCATTCATTGGTCAGAACCAGATCTAGGTTGTTCCTCCAGGGAGTTCTACCTCCAGGCTATTGTACTACTGTAGCTACAAACGGACAAGGTGAACTTTGTATCTAGTCACCTAGTTCCAAATGGCTGCTCTTAGTCTTACTTCCAACTCTGAGCTTTTAATGTTCCTCAGAAGCCTATTCATTGATGACATTCACTAGCCAAAGTGCTGTCATTTCAAACTGGCCTTAGTCTGTATTAGAATGATTGGCAGGCAATCAGTCTAGAGATCCATGAAGATAGATTTTCCTTGCAGTCCAGAGCATAGACTCCACGGCAGCATTGGTGTACTTAGGCCCTCATGCTCAGAGACACAGTTCCTGTTGTATCATTAGAAAAGTAAGTGTAGTTTTATTTTAATTTCAGAATGAACCCACTAATACCACAGAATGAGAAATTATTTTTGTTTAATTTTGTTTTGATTTTCTATAAAGATCAGGATGCACCACATATATAAAGTATTTGAGGCAGTGAACCTTACAAAGAACACAAATACCAGAAATCTCAGAACAGAAAATAAATTCCCTGTGTTTATCTCCTGCTCTGCTACCCCAATGGCCTGGGCTGTGTGTTTGTAATACAAAATTTTATTTGTTTTTCTTGTATTATACTTTACAGTTTCCTTCCTCAAAGTGTTAATCTCATGTGGATACTGAATTTAGAGAATCTTGAGATCCAGAGATATGGCAGAAAGCAACTGAGGGAAGAGGCTCCAAAAGCAGCAAAGCTGTTCTTGCTCCTCAGGTTCTCCAAACCAGAGCTGTTTTTTGTTGTTGTTTTGGTTTTTTTTGTTTGTTTGTTTTTTCTCCAGAGTTAGCTTTCCCTGAGCACATCCAGATTGACAGCAGCTCCAGTCTCATTAGAGGCAACTAATCATCACCTTAGTATCATTCTCAACAATGACATCTCCATCAGTGCTCCTCAACACAGAGAAAATTATTCTGTAATGTTTTTAAGAAATGTGCACTCATTGGTTCCCTTATCCTCATGTTGGAAGCAAAAATTGTATTGTTAACTGGGCTGTATTTCCACAGCCAGACCTTTAAGAGTAACAGTGATGACTGTGATGATGATGATGATGATAATGATGATGACAATGACAACAAAAATTATTTTCTCCTGGAATGTTTGGAGTCTTAGCAATAAACTGGAATATTTTGATATATGCAGCTTTCTTATGCACACCTTGATTTCTATTGTGACATAGTCCCAGAAATTTCACTCTATTGTTCCATCTTAACTTTTTTTATATTCAGACATATCAGTCACAAAGACTAATTTTATTCTTAATGATCATAGGCAAAAGGGAGAGAGAGAACTGCCTGGAAGATGGAGCTGGGTTTGATTTTCCCTGAAGCTATCTTTAGTAAAGTGTTTTGTTTTGTTAAGTTCTTTTTTTCCTGTTTTGCTGTTTTGGTATATATTTGCATATCATCTCTGCCTAGGTAAGTAGAATAAATTAAAAAAAAAAGATCTCTACCACCCTTGCCTCAGCCTCAGTGATTGGCCACCTGGATGTTGACTCATGGCTTCTCTGCATCTCCCTTGCTTCTCTCTTAAAATCTTTCTCTGAATCTGCTTAGAGCTCACATGTGAGATAGATTAACAACCTTACAGTAAATATTTGACTTGTGAAAGAGAATACTTTGTAAGTCCTCCTTTCCCTCTTTATTGTGTAGATACATAACAGCAGGCATGATTTCATACAATCAGACATATGTAGTTCCAAGCAAGCTTACCTCCACTCCTGCCTATCCGTCATGCTCTGACCTATCATACACAGATAACATGCAAACACATATATTCTTTACTTTGACTCTGCTTGAAGGAAATCTGAGCTAAGTAGCAATGGCAATGAGAATAAATGTACAGGGAATAAATTTACAAAATTGAAGTTAGTAAGATTGGGGGATATTGAGGTTCATGTCAATGATGGAGCCAACCAAGAAAACAAGAAGTTTGTTATAAACATGATAATTTCAAATTAGGTTTATAAAGCACTTGGTGGAAATAATACTTCCATGAAAAAACCATAGGTTATTTAACAAAAATACCAGTGAAAGGAGTGGGATATTTACCTGTGAATTGTTGGTCAAAGGACCCAAGGGTTCCCAAAGCAACAAAAACTGTCGACATTTCTCTTACTTGCCCACCAGCACTAGATGGTAAAGTTCTGTTGCTGAATTTACCACACACTTTGGTTGTATAACATAAAGAAATCAAGCTGGAACTAAAGGCTTGCTCCCTGCTGGCTTGCTTTAACAGAGATCAAAGGTTCTGTGTAGACCACTGGGAGAGAAAAGATATCATTGTCTTTACCCAGCGGAAAAATCTTGCATTCTATAAATACTGACCTACCAGGCAAGAAGTAACTACTGCTACAATACTATTTTCTGACTTAATTTGACTTGAAGTCTGGTTCACAGGAGGAAATCCATGCCTGGCACTCTAAACCTGGTCAAAATCCTTTGGCTGGGGAGGTAATAAACCCTGTGATGGACCTATTACTACTGTTAACTAAATTATTAAAATTTAGTTACTAAATTATTATTAGTTAAAGGGACATATTATCAAACTGCCTTCTAAGTATTTATGTTTATACCCACATAATAATGATGCCTTGGTCAGCAGATTATTTATTTATTATTGATTTATTTGTTTACTTATTTATTTTTATAATGAACAGTGGTTAATTCAGAGACTCAAAACTGGTCAGTGTTGGGAATAAGTGCCTGTTGAATGTTCATCCATAAATGGGACAGTTGTATTATTTGGTCAGACATTCTGGGAAAATTGTGGAAAGAGGGGAGAAGAATGTAATAGCTGAAGAATGGGGAGCAGTGCAGTGGAATGCTCTCTGGACATTAAAGGGTGGGTGGTTGGTCTTCCTTGGGTTGATGGTCTTCCTTGGGTGGGTTGATGATGTTCCTTGGCAGGGTGGTTGGTCTTCCCTGGGTGAGTAGATATTCTTCCTTGGGTGGTTGATCTTCCTTGGGTGGGTGATTGGTCTTCCTTAGCAGAAAATGGAGGAGACTGCCAGCCACTGTAGCAGTGAGTTATGAGTTGGTTTTAGCAGGACTATGTGAACTTGTGATGAGTGAAAGAATACTTACCAAAAATAGGTAATATTCTCATCTTCTCGGTGTATACAAATAATAAAAATCCTTAACTTGAATTACATATTAAAGTCAAAGCCTAAAATCTCTTTCTCTTATATTTTTATTTTCTCTATAACCAAAGATGGCCACTTCTTTGTCTCCCTGCCTTTCTTATTCTCACAAAGAATGCACCAAGAAGGCACACACTAAAAGAGAGTACTTGTTCATTCAATGGGTTCATTTGGCCAAAAATGAAATTGCTGAATATGGGAGCAGAGGGAATTTGGGAAGTTTTTTCAGTTTGAGAGAGGCAGCTTCATTTGCTCTATAACAGATATGAATTCTCCAGAGTCAAGTATGGCTTCACTGGGCAGAAAGTACAGCTTTGCAATAAGTAGCCTCATCTTCCCTGGGTGTGAGAAGCCAGATCATTTAAATTAGTATCACTATCAATCAGTAAATCTAAGAGCTGAAATAGTTTGCTGCAGCTACTGGCTTTGAAATGAGGCTGTCAGTACTAGTTGAACATGCAGAATTTGTGGGTCTTGCATCATTACAGGTACCAGAAATCCTAGAAGAGGAAGGATATTCATTGTGGCCACAATGGAGATGGACTAGATAGACAATGCCATCGTAACATAGACTCATAGGTTGAATGTTCCAAGAGCTCAGGGATTGCTGGGATATGTGGTAGTTTGAAGGAGAATGGCCCCTATATCTCATATATTTGAATACTTGTTCCCTAGTGAGTAGAACTGTTTGGACAGGATTGGGAGGTATGGCCTTATTTAAGGAGGTGTGTCACTGGGATCAGGCTTTGAGGTTTCAAAAGCAAATGTCATTCCAGGTTAGCTTTCTCTGTCTAACACTTGTAGATCAAGAAATAATCACTTAGCTATTACTCCATCACCATGCCTGCACACCTACTGCCATGCTTGTTTACATGATAGTCATAGGCTCTAACATTCTGTAACTGCAAGCCCCAAATAAAGGCTTTCTTCTATAAGTTTCCTTGGTCATGGTGTCTTATCACAATAGAAAACTAAGACAGAATGGTAGGAGTAATTGGTGTTGGCCATACAAAGAATGCTTAGACATCCTTCTCAGTAGCCTCAAAATTCAGTGAAGGGAGATCATTATCTACTCATGAAGAGGAATCATTAATTATCTTTGAAGGGGATCATTAACTACCAAAAGGCAGCAGGATGAGACTTCTTGGGTGTAGCTTTTATGAAATTTTTAGAGATCCAGTCTCACAGCAAACTCTTCTTTTCTCTGGCTCTTATGATCTTTCCAGTCCCTCTTCTTCAATGATACCTGAGTGAAAGGTATGGCAGTGTTGTAAATGTATCAGTTGAGTACCACATAATCATAATTTCAGCATTTTGATTACCTATGTTTTTCTGTAATGGTCTCTGTCTGTTGTGTCAAAAAGTTCCTTTGATGAGGGCTGAGAACTATATCATCACCATGTATAAGAATAAATATTTATTCCAGGAAGTCGTGGTGCAGGCCTTTAATCTCAGCACTCAGGAGACAGAGGTGGATAGGTATCAGTTAGTTTGAGACTGGCCTGGTCTACAGAGTGAGTTTCAGGACAGTCAAGGCTGTTATACAAAGAAACCCTGTCTCAAAAAACCAATAAAAATTTATAATGTATTTAGGAATTATACTAGATTAGTAAAACAATGATTATAGGCTTTCCTTACTGATTTGTGATTTAACTAGTCCTAGGTAGTTGGCTAGGATTTCAGCACCAGGTATGTTTTTCTTCTTCTTGAGCAGGCCTTAAATCAAATTAGAGAACTGTTGGTTACTGCAAAAATATGTGTGCCACTCAATGTCATCATGTTATGCTGGTCATTGTGGTTTACAGAGGTGATAACTGGGTAGGTGTTGTTTCCTTCTCTTTTACTATGAAAAGTAGTTCTTTCAGTGGATACTTTCAGGTCTTATGTAGCTTGGGCCCTGTGTCCAAAGTGCATGGTGTCTTCAGCAATAGGAACTTATTGTCCATCTCTTAAAGGGCACTGAGAGTAATAGGCTATACCTATTGGACAACCCTTACCAACAATTGAAGGAGGAGCTTCTCATGCCTGGTTTTGCTTTTTGTGTTACATAGCCTTGGCCCTTGTTTAAGGGAAGCATTATAAGCCCAGGTGAGTCTATTTTATTTGGACTATATAAGTGTGTATACAAAAAAACTTATATGTAATTTTAAGTAAATAGATAATAATATAATTCCTTATGACTTTTTCCAGATATCCTTTCTATTGTTTTACCCTCTTTTCTCATTTTCCTTTGGTATTGATACCACCTCCCTGATTAAAGATGTCCCCTATTCTGTTTTTCTCATTTTAAATTTTAAATCACGTGTACACTGCTAGTTCCCTCTCTATTGCTTCTCCATACTCCATGGCCCTAATTTACTCTCTTGTTTTCAACATTAAAAGGCTGTGTCCTCATATTGGAAGGTTTGGAGCTAGGAAGTACAGATGAGAGAACTTGCTATCACACTTTCCAATTCCATCTATTGATGTGAAAAGTTCATGATTTAATTTTTCTTTACACAATGTATGCATATCACATATTCAGTATCCATTTGTTAATTGTGGAGCACTTAGGGTTTTTCCATTTCCTAGCTATTGTATATAGGATAGCAATGAACATGCCTGAGCAAGTATCTGTAGAGGATGATATTGAGTCCTTCGGGCATATGCCAACAAATGGTACAGCTGGATCATATAGTAGATTTATTTTTAGGCTATTGGGAGTTTTTCACACTGATTTCCAGAGTGCTGTAATGGTTTATAGACCCAGTAACAATGAATGAGGGTTCCCCTTTTCCCAAATTCTCTCCAGCATTTCTTGTTGGTTCTTCCATTGATCTTTGACATTATAGTTAGGGTAAAATGATATCTCAAAGTTGTTTTGATTTGCATTGCCCTAATTGCTAGGAACGATGAACTTTTTTTGAGATTTATTTTTAGCCACTTTTATCTCTTCTTGGAGAAACTCTCTGTTCAAATCTCAGTCCCAGTTTTGAATGGGTCATTTGTTATTTTGGCTCTTTGTTTTTTGAGTTCACTATATATTTTAGATATTAATCCTCTGTCATATGATAGCTGGCAAAGAACCTTTCCAATTCTTTAGGCTTCCTTTTCACTTGATTGATTATTTAGTTGTGCAATAGCCTTTAATTTTATGAAGTTCCATTTGTCAATTGTTGGTCCCCAAGTTCTAGGCCAAAAACTCCTTCCTTACCCCTATATCTTTAAGGGTACTGATTATCTTTTCTTCTATTGTTTCATTACTTCAGGTTTCACATTTGAAGTTCATTTTTTTGTACAAGGTGAGTGATATTTGTAGTCAGATGTCTCCTTGTGCCACCAACTCACAAATAATGACATGGAGACTTATTATTAATTATAAAAGCTTAGCTTAGCTTAGATTTTTCCCCCAACTAGCTCTTATAACTTAAATGAATCTGTTTTTATTAATCTATGTTCTGTCATGTGGCTCAGTTATCTCTCCTCTGTACCATATGTCCGACTTCTTCAGTATGTTACTGGTGTCTCCTTTATACCTAGATTCACCCTAAGTTCCTCTCTCTGCCCAGAGTCCTGCCTGTTCTCTCTTGCTTAGCTATTGGCCATTCAACTCTTTATTAAACCAATCACAGTGACACATCTGCACACAGTGTAAACAAATATTCTGTGACAGATATTGGTCTAATTCCAGTCTTCTACAGGTAGACATTTATTTTCTCCTAGCACTATCTGTTAAAAATGCTGTCTTTATTCAAGTATGTGTTTTTGGTATCTTTGTCATACGTATATATTTGTCAAATAATGACTATAGTTTTGGATCATGATATTTGAGTCTTCTATTTTGTCTCATCGATCTACATGTCTACTTTTGTGCCAAATCCATATTGGTTTTATTACTATGACTCTGAAATGTATATTAAGGCCTTAAATGGCAATACTTTGAACATTGTTCTTTTTGCTCTGGGTTTTTTGGCTTTATGGCGTCTTTTGTGGTTCACTATGTATTTGGAGATTATTAAAAAGAGTGGGAATAGTGAACATCCCTGGGTTGTTCCTCATTTCAGTAGGATTGTTTCAAATTTTTCACCATTTAGGATGATGTTTCTCATGTAGCTTGTATTATACTGGGGTATGTTCTCTCTACTTCTCTCACTATGACCTTTATCATAAATGCATGTTTGACTTTGCCAAAGGCTTTTAACAAATCAATTGAGATTTTCATGCAATTTATGCATTTAAGTCCATTTATGTGAATTATAGCATATATTGACTTGCATATATTGAATCATCCTAGCATCTCTGGGATAAAGCCAACTTGGTTGTGCTGGATAATCTTTTTGATGTATGTTTGTATTTGGTTTACATGTATTTTATTGAGCATTTAAAATGTGTAGCTGGGTTCATCAGGGTATTGGCCCATAGTTTGTTTTCTTCCTTCCTTCTTTCCTTCCTTCCTTCCTTCCTTCCTTCCTTCCTTCCTTCCTTCCTTCCTTCCTTCCTTCCTTCCTTCCATCCTTTCTACCTTTCTATCTTACTTTTTTGTTTCTTACATCTTTCTTTCTTTCCTCCCTGTTTCATTCTTTCTTTCCTTCATCTCTCTTCACCTGGTTTTGATATTAGAGTGATACTGGCTTCAAAGAAGAAGTTAGGGATTGTTCCTTTTGTTTCAATTTTTTAAATAATATTTTAAGAAGGATTAGCTATAAATCTTTTTTGAAAGTCTGGTAGAATTCACTGGAAATTCATCTGGGCGCTTAGTTTAGTTTGAAGACTGTTTACTCTTTCAATCTCATTTGTTTTACTTCTGTTTAGGTTGTTGAATTCTTGGTTTAGCTGATTCTAGTAATTTTTCCCTTTCTTTTAGATTTTACAGCTTAATAGAGTACAGATTTTTAAAGTATTTCCTTATAATATTCTAAATTTCTTTAGTGTTTGTTTTAATGTCTCCCTGTTCATTTCCAACTCTGTTAATTTAGATAATCTCATTATTTTTGTCAGTTGCACCAAAAGTCTGTCAATCTTTTTTAATCTTCCCCAAAAAACACTTTTTAGATTTATTGATTCTTTGCATGTTTTCATTTCCTTAATTTTGGCTCTGAAATCTATCACTCTTTTCCATCTTCTTGGTTTGGCTCTCATTGGTTCTTTTTAAATTGCATTATTAAGTCATATATTTGTACTCTCTCTGAATTTTTAATGCTGATACTTATAGCTATACATTTCCCTACTAAGAATGCTTTTAATGTATCACAAGGGTTTTGTTGTTGTGCTGTGTTTCCAATTTCATTTAATTTCAGAAATCTGTTTCTTGAATTCTTCTGTCAGTGATGAACTGTTTAATATCCATGAGTTTGTATACTTACTAGCAATTTGTTTGCTATTTATTTTAGGTCTTATTGCATTGTGGTCAGATAGGCTTCCTGGGGGTATTTAAATCTTTCTAGATTTGCTAAGATTTGTTTTATGACTCAATATGTGATCTAGTTAAAGAAGCTCCCATGGGCTTCTGAATAGAATGCATATTCTTTGGTGTTTGGATGAAATATTCTGTAGATATATATTTATATTAAGTCCATTTGATGTGTGATATTGTTTATTCTGATGTTTCTCTGCTTAATTTTTGTCCCAATGTCCTGACTATTGGAAAAAGTATGGTATTGAAATCAACTCTTATTAATGGGTTGATGTTAATCTGTCCCTTTAATTCCAGTAGTACACATGTTATGAAATCAGATACATCAAAATTTGGTACACATATTTTTGTGGTAGAAATATATTCTTGATTAATTGTTCCCTTGATTAGAATGAACTATTTTTCTTTATCCCTCCTGATCACTTTTAGTTTGAAGTTTATATTTTGCCACATGTTAGGATAACAATGCCTTCTTGCTTCCTGGTCTCATTTTATTGGAGTATTTTTGTCCATCCTTTCACTTGAATGAAGTATCTATCTTTAAAGCTAAGATGAGTTTCTTATACACAGTACATAGGTGGATTTTTTTTTTGTTGATCCATTCAGCAAGCTTAATTTCAGTTGGAGAATTTAGGCTCTTATTATTTACAGTTATTATTGAAAGGTGTGTGTTGATTGCAATCATTTATATTATGTTTTGTTTTTGGTTGTTGTTTGTGTTCTCAATGGTATTTCATCTTTCAGTGGTTACAGCTCCATTTGTTTTCTTTATTACAGTCTCATTGCTATGTTTATTCCTCTCTTCAGCATGATGCATTGCTTCTTGTATTTTATTTATCTTTGGGTTGCTGGATATAATTTGTTTTAGGCTGTTTGTATTATGGAAAGTATTACTTTCTTCTTCAACTGTGACAGAAAGCTTTACTGGGAATGGTAGTCTATAGTGGCAGTCATGGTATTTTAGAATGTTTTGCTCCAGGCTCTTGTTGTTCAGAAACTTTACATTTACTACTAAGCTGTTCTTCAGATTGTTTTTTTCATGATACATGACTTTTGCTTTTTCTCTGGTAGCTTTCAATACTCTTTATTTGTTTTGTATATTTAGTGTTTGGCTTATGATAGGCCATGGACAATTTCTTTTCTTGTCATGCTTATTTGGTGTTTTGTGCGATTTTTGTATCTTTGTGAATATATTGTTCCTTAGTTTGTATTTATTTTCTTCTATGATTTTGTTGAAATGTTGTCTGTGACACTGAGTTGGGATCCTTCTCCCTCATTTAGTTCTATATTTTAAAGATTTTTAACAGAGTCCCGCATTTCCTTCAATTTCCTGTTCTGTGCTTTTAAATCTTTTTCATATTCTTTGCTTATTTAGTGGAGATCTTCTACTTTATCCTCAAGTCCTGATATTACTTCCTCTGCTTGATTCATTCAACATGTAAATCATTCTTTTGAGTTTTCTATTTGGGGTATGTTAATTTAAACATATATACTTTTTTCAATGTTTCAATTTCCTTATTAAATTCAGTTTTCCAAATTCTGGATGGTCTTATTCCTTTCCATCAGCCTTATGTTTGTGGGGTTTTTTTTTTGTTTGTTTGTTTTTTTTGACATTACTTGGGCATTTGTTCTCTTTAAGTTCCTTCTCTAAGTTCATTTGGTTGATTTATTCTTTAATTCTTTTAAGAAGTTTATGACTGTTCTTTTAAATTCTTTTTCCTGGGGTTTCTATAGCACTCAGGATTGCCTTCATCTTTCACATTGTTTGTATTTTTACAATGAGATCTGGACATGTAGCCTTCTTTTGTTATTTCTGTGTCTGAAATAGACAGATCTGACTGGGAAAGAGCACAGAATGTGCAAGTTGGGCCAGAAGATTGGATAAGACTTAAAGTCAGCATTACATGCGATCTGGTCAAGACCTGTAGTTTGGGGGGTAGATATATTTGTTGGGAAGGGTGCATGGAGTAGAGGAACAGGGGACTTACTAAACTGGAAACTGGGGCAAAATATGTTGGGTTTGGTTTGGCAGAGAAGTTAACTATGGCTCATGATGAGTTTTTAGTTGGGGAAGTTAGGGTCTTTGGAAAAAGCCATGTGGCTCTGCTTGTTCATTTTTCTTTGTTTCTGTGATGCAATTTGCACAGCCGGTGGTTTGCACTTCTCTTACAGTTTTATTTGTGCATATTCTTATTGAACACACTACTCTTGATAGCTCAATGTACAGTACTATTCAATGAGGAACAAAAAAAAATGTTACAATAATATCAACATTAAACTACATGAGATATAAAAATACACCAAAAGCAATTAGGGCTCAGAAATACAATAACAGCACCATTAAACGAAAAATGAGAAATTAATGTAAAATGGACTTTTAAGGTAAAAATAATTTCAGTTAAATGTGGATATAATAAATAAATGCAGGACAGGGAGAAGACAGGGAAGGCAAAGGAGAGTAGCAAATTAAAGTAACTGGAAGAATAATATCCTGGAAGTCACCAGGAAATAATCAGAGACTAGATGAGAAACACAGAAATGAGGAAAACAATGATTTCTCAATAATGAGAGTAAAACTTAGAAAAATGTAAGAAAGGGAACAAATGGGTTTATTTGTTAATGACAAAAAGAACAAAACAAAAATGTGTAGAAGAGAAAGGCACAAAATACAGGGAGTATCAAAGAAAAAAAAGATTGTCTAATGATTTAAAAATGCATAATTAGGTGAATGTATGAAAGGAAATAAGAAATAAAAAAATCTGTTTCAAATACTATGAAGAGAAAAAACACTGTTTAAAATGTTTTTTTTTTTTTAAAAAAAAGGAAACATAAGAGACCAAAAGGATGGAATATTAAAGCATGCATAAGTATAACAATTTAAAAATCTTTTTAATTAAGAAAATTTTTTATTCATTTTATATATAAACCACAGATCCCACTCTCTTCCCTCCTCCTGCCTCCCAGCCCCTCTCCCCACACGCCCCCCCCCCCCCTGCACCCCCCCCCATTCCCTCCTCAGACAAGGTAAGGACTCCCATGGAGAGTCAGCAGAGCCTGGTACATACAGTTGAGACAGGTCCAAGCCCCTCCCCCTACTCCAGTCCCATGGAGGCTCCACAACTGTTCGTCTAAAGTTCATGAGTTCTCACTAGTTTGGTTTGGTTGTCTCTGTAGATTTCCTCATCATGATCTTGATGGCCCTTGCTTATAAAACCCCTCTTCTCTTACTTCGACTGGACTCCTGGAGCTTGGGCTGGTGCTTGGCTGTGGATCTCTGCATCTGCTTCCATCAATTACTGAATGAAGGCTCTATGATGGTAGTTAGGAAATTCATCAATCTGATTACTGGGGAAAGTCAGTTCAGACACCCTGTTCACTACTGATAGTAGTTTAGGCTGGGGTCATCCTTGGGGATTCCTGGGAACTTCCCTAGTACCAGGTTTCTCCCTATTCCCATGACGTTTCCTTCTATCATGCTCTCCTACTCTGTCCCTATTCTTGCTTGACTATCCCATTCCCTTATGTTCTCATCCTCCATTCCCTACCCTTTATTACCCTCCACACCCAGTTTACTCATGGAGATCTTATCTATTTTCCCTTCTCAGGGTGATCCATGCATCCCCCTTGGGGTCCTCTTTGTTAGCTAGCTTCTCTGGAGTTGTGGTTTGTAGTCTTGTTATCCTTTGTTTTATATCTAGCATCCACTTATGAGTGGGTACATACTGCTGTGGGATGTTCTGTATGGCAAATGTGTTGCTAATAAAACACTGATTGGCCAGTGGCTAGGCAGGAAGTAGGCGGGACTAACAGAGAGAATTAAAAGAGCAGGAAGGCAGAAGGAGTCACTGCCTGCCAGCCAGCAACCGCCAGGACAAGCAGCATGTAAAGATGCCGGTAAGCCACGAGCCATGTGGCAAGGTATAGATTTATGGAAATGGATAACTTAAGATATAAGGACAGTTAGCAAGAAGCCTGCCACGGCCATACAGTTTATAAGCAATAGAAGTCTCTGTGTTTCCTTGGTTGGGTCTGAGCGGCTGTGGGACTGGCAGGTGAAAGAGATTTATCCTGACTGTGGGCCAGGCAGGAAAACTAGCCACAACATACCATGTTTGTCCTTCTGAGTCTGGGTTACCTCACTCAGGATGATATTTTCTAGTTCTAACCATTTGCCTGCAAGTTTCATGATGTTATTGTTTTTTACTGCTGAGTAGTACTACTCAGTAGTAGTTGTGTATATGTACCACATTTTCTTTATACATTCTTTGGTTGAGGGACATCTAGGTTGTTCCCAGGTTCTGGCTATTATAAATATAAGTTTTTAATGGGGAGTGCCATTGGGGCAGGATTAACTGTACTTGTCGATGTTTGTCTTTGCTATGATTTGTTATAGGGTTGAGACCTTTGTGCAAGTATCTACTGTCTTTCAGAGCTGTCCTTATGTTAATAATCCTTCCTTGCATGCTGAGGCCTATGATGGCTACTGTGAGAGTGTGTGCTGGGCAGATTCTCTCAGTTTTTGGATACTGCTTGGCTCATTATTCATCCTCTAGGGTAGCTAATGTTTCAGCATGGAGTGTCTCACAAGTGAGAACATGAATGCATCCCTAGCACTGAGATCTGTAGAAGCATCAGCCCATCCTTCATCCTTCAAAGCTTTAAGTATTAATCACTCCACTGGAAGAATTCAGCCATGATGTCAAAACAACCATTGAGTCTCAGATTGGGGGGTAGGGGGAGGGTATCTATAGCAGAAAACATCTCATGGGTGTCTTCACCTTCTGAGCTTATGTTCAGGGACATCAAACTCCAGGGTTATTATCATTTGATGAGATCTGCTCCTGACATTCAAGAAGATGTGCTTTTCCCTAAGGATTTCACCTCCTGAGCTGAGCCATCCGCTGCCTGTATTTTTCATCCTGTCAACATCTAGCCTCTTGTACCCCACAACTGTCTCCCAGGGCTGTCAACCATGTTAGGGCTCTGGCTCATTAAACACAGGCTCCTTATCTTCCTGTTGTTCCCTAGCCTCAGGCTCTTCAGGGTAGATCAGTATCATAGAATGAGTACTTTCTCAAGGTGGTGCTGAGCCTCTACCCCAAAGGTTGTACAAAGTGAGAGAAATGGGCCCATCAAAACCCACAACTAACTTTGAGGCTTGTGAGGCTATGAAAGTACTGAAAGGACTTACCCTTGTAGCTAGTGTTTGACTTCACTTTCTCAACCATTGATAGGCAGATCCATTCTCCAGGCTCTCACATTTTAGATAGAGCTGGAATTGGAATTTTACTTTTTATTCTGTAACAGTTGAATGTTCTTCAGTACAGGTTTGTAAGGACTTTTAGGAGTTTCTAGAAAATGTTCTCTGCTCCAGCTTCATCACAGTATTTTAGACACATCTCTGCAAAGAAATGTCCAGCTTCTAGACTTTATGTAGATTCATTATAGCTTACCTGCATAGTGAATGAAATAGCCTTCTAGTACCTTACCAGATAATTTATTTAAAAATAGAATCAGTACTCAAAAAGTAATTTAAATTTTTTTCATGACCATACAGTAAAAACACACAATAGAATTTTATAAATGATCTAATTTCTGATGCATATTTCTTGTATAACAATAATTCTGATGGATGTTTTCACAGTTCACTGGTTCTCAAAAATTATTTTTCATCATTCTTTATAATACATACAACCATTTAACAAATACTACATTATTATTGATCATAAAGAGTGTAAGTCATACAGGCAGGCTGAGCTATAACAACTGATCACCCTGCTCTTTGATCAGGAAAACTGAAGTTTGAAAAGCCCTATAATTGCTGTGCTCTGTGCTTGGTGCTCAACATTTTTAAGGGACCAAAGGGTAACATAATGATTACATCAGGTTACCAGGTTAATGAGAGAGGGCTAACTTTTTCCAGGAAACTGGAAGTGGAAAACTGAAATCTTTTTCTGAGGGACATGAGTAAAATGCACTTCCCAATACTGTTCTAGAGAAATATCAGATGCGAAGTTCAGACAGGACAGCAGAATTCTAAGCAACCAGGCCAAAGACAAGCTTCATAAGCTTCTACTGGCAGAGAGAGCCAACAAAAAATGAGGCTTCATCCTTCAATCCTCATGCTTTGTGCTCTAAAGGTCCTTAGAAAAAGTAAGAATTATCTTATGTGCTCATTTCTTGATCAAAACTTTCCATTATTTCTACCATTACCCTCTGGAGAGCATAAATACCCCAATGGGAAACTCAGCAAATGTACCTATAAATAGATGGGCTTCTTCTGGTTCGCACATGCATGCCTCCCTGGGAGTCTGGACATGCTGCTTTATGATTGACTTTTTATCTTTGTGATTTGATATAGTGAACACAGGATAAAAGGGAAATTCAAGTTTTTCTTTAAATATAAAGAAACTGTAAATAGATTTACCTTAAGATGCAGCTATACCACTCTTGGGTATATACCCAAAGGACACCACATCCTACTACAGAGACAATCTGCTCTATCCATAATAGCAGGGAATTGGAAACAACATAGATGTACATTGATGGATGAAAAAAAATTGTACATTTATATGGTGAAATGCTACTCAGCTCTTAAAAAACAAACAAAATCATGAAATTTGTAGGAAAATGAATAGAGCTAGAAAATATTCTAAGTGAGGAAATCCAGACAATGAGAAGACAAATATGGTATGTATTTTCTTATGTGTGGATGCTAGCTTTTAAATCTTCAACAAGCAGGCTAGAATCCATATAACCACAGAAGTTAGGTACAGGGTAATGTGGCTGGTGTTTTCCTGCCTGGCCCACAGTCAGGATAAATCTCTTTCACCTGCCAGTCCCACCGCCACTCAGACCCAACCAAGGAAACACAGAGACTTCTATTGCTTATAAACTGTATGGCCGTGGCAGGCTTCTTGCTAACTGTCCTTATATCTTAAGTTATCCATTTCCATAAATCTATACCTTGCCACATGGCTCGTGGCTTACCGGCATCTTTACATGTTGCTTGTCCTGGCGGTTGCTGGCTGGCAGGCTGGCAGGCAGTGACTCCTTCTGCCTTCCTGCTCTTTTAATTCTCTCTGTTAGTCCCGCCTACTTCCTGCCTAGCCACTGGCCAATCAGTGCTTTATTAGCAACACATTTGCCATACAGAACATCCCACAGCACTTCCCCCTTCTTTTTTTTTTTTTTTTCAAAAAGGAAGGTTTTAACCTTAACAAAGTAAATTACATATAATTTGGGAATTTGGGCGTAGCTTCTCTTACTGCTTCCTGCTGGAGGGGGGCGCTGTATCTTATGGGGACACAAAGAAAATTTTAGGATCATGGGGTAGTCCATGAGGGTGTATCGTCTGAGCCAGTTGCCTTGAAATGGTTCTGGATGTTGGATCATCTGGGCCATGGTGTCATCGGAGACCTTTCAGGTGGTCTTGGCTGGTCAAACCTGATGTATCTTAATCTGGAACAAATCCATAGCCTCTGGCTTTCTGTGGAAACAAAATCAGAGCCTCCTTTCCAAAGCAACATATCTTTACATCCAAATTTTGAAGTCAATGTATCTTTAAAATATACATATTGGTTTAACTCAGCTTCCTTTACAATCAAATATCTCTCTGCAGTTAAGAATCCCAAAGACAACACAATGCAGATTTTCTGTGTGATATCCATCTTTACGTGGCTTATATTTTATACTACCTTTACTGTCTCTTTAAAGACTTCATTTTTCAAAACTATCTATTTCTTTATATAACTGTATATATTCCTTTTATATATTCCTTTTTATCTCTCTTTGAAGCCTACGTACATTTTTACACACATTTTAAAGCATTTAAAGTCTTGTTCCATCTGAATCTGTCTTATTGTGTACCTGTTACTTTAAACTGCAGCATTCTAAGACTGAAAAGGTGCTGTGGCTGCTGGCTCCGCCCACCTCAGCTTCCCAACATGGTGGTGATACGTTTACCACCAGCTCTGGGAGCCTTCGTGGGTCTATGCTTCTATCAAAGCAGCGTTTAGCCCAGAAACCTCTTCTTTTTTTATTTTGTACTGGCAAAAGCTAAATCCACCATGCAGCTTAATGTACCACTTGCAGATGCCTCATTCCCGCCATACTGCAGGTCAAACAAGCATGCCAGGAACCCACAAGTAGCTCAAGCTGGCAAGCTGCCGATCATTTGAGAGAGATAATTAGGAAGCTGTTTTTAGCTCCATTTTAGAATCTTTTCTCAGGTTTTAGGTGGAAATTCCTGCCCCACGTTCTGGCGCCATATGGTGATATTTTCTTTGTACCAAAATGTTATTTGTATGTTAATAAATAAAGTTGCCTGGGGGTCAGAGCTATTAGCAAGCCATAGGAAAGCAGGGCAGTGGTGGTGTACATTTGAGCTAGGTAAGTCTCTGTGTGTCCAGGGATATAGCCAGCATTGGATACACATGCCTTTAATCTCATTACCAACCATAGAACACCTGGAGGTCTATACAGACAGGCTGTAATGAGGCAGTCCTGTGGTTGGGTTTACAACCAATGAGAAGGCAGAACAGAGACTATATAAAGACTTTAACACAGGAAGTACCAGCTCCTTCGGAGAGGTAGGACCACTGCAGGAGGAAAGGTAAGGTTTTGGCTCTTAGCTCTGACCTCTTGGCTTTCTTCTTTGCATTGGTTCTGTGTTTCTTATTTATACGACGGTTGGTTACATCTACAATTGGCGCCCAACGTGACAAGAATCCATTAAAAACTGCTTGGCTTGGCTTGGCCGCGGGTCCGGTTTCCGGCCTGAGTGGCCCGGCTCCCTAGCTCGGGCCTAGGTCTGACTGACCTGCAGCTGTTGCTACTTGCTTAAAGCTAGTGTTACAAACAACTCAGGCCTGCCCTGCTGAACAGGCTTGCCCTGCTGAACAGCTAAAGCTTGACTTGGCTCAAGCGGCTACGGCTTTTTTGCTCGCTCTCTCTCTCTCCATCTCTCTCTGGATTCACACCTTGAACACCAGGTGGCTGTTTTGAAATTCCCTCGAATTTCTACTGCTCTACGAAGACTTGGTAAGTCAATTAACATCTCTATTTAAAAGAGAATTTTTTTCTACATTAAAAAAAATGGGCTTTATGTGTACGTTGGAAGAAAATTGGGCTTTGCTTGAAATTTTAGGCACTCTGACAATGAAACAACTATATGAGAATATTAATATTGATTGAATTATGCACCTTATTACTTTTCTCATCCTCATTGTACTATTTAAAAAGATAGTCAATTTAAGTGCCAGGATAACAGTTTTAGAAAAACCTGTAAAAATGAATTATAGAGAAATTCAAATTCAGACAGACAAAATTAACAGTGAAGTTGTTTCAAAATTGGATCATAAGGTTACAAAAAGAAAACCTGTTTTCACACAATCACCCTTAATTTATCCGGTAACCGTACAGCAGTTACCTGGTGAAGAGGATGAACAAAATGTTTGGATTCCAATCGAAATGTTAGACTTACGAAGATTTAAGGAGGCAATAGCATCTTATGGCATGCATTCTCCATATGTAAAACAAATGTTAAACACCTGGTCAACTTGTAATAGGATTATACCACAGGACTGGCGGGATCTAGCACAGGCTGTTCTTGAACCTGGACAAAATCTTCAGTGGAAAATGTGGTTCAGCAACGAGGCTAGAAATATAGAAAGACAATGGAGGGATAACGGAATACAAGTCTGCCAGGATCAGATTATTGGAGAAGGCCAATATGCTACAGTAGAAGCACAAAGTTTATATGATGTCCAAATCCTAGTTCTATGTCGAACGGCAGCCTTAAATGCATGGGACAGAGTTGAAGAATCAGGAAAAAAAACTGAGTCATTTACAAAAGTTATACAGGGCCCAAAAGAATCTTTTACAAACTTTTTACAAAGATTGACGTCAGCAGTACAGAAAATGGTTCCAAATTTACAGGCTAGTCAGATAATCATTGAATCTTTGGCCTTTGAGAATGCAAATACAGCATGCA
>CABHPP010143446.1:0-47711 GCA_902168425.1 Peromyscus attwateri
CCAATTGGAATTTGATCAGAACTTTCTCACTTCCCAAACTATATGAAAAGCTAGCATACTATGCTGCCCCCTATGGGTAGGTGATATGTTCATTTTGTAGAAGACAGGATGACACTACAGGTCCAAGAACTCAAAATCTGACAGAATGATTCTAGGATCATATCTTTTGATTCAATATAGGACACAGATACTGCCAGAAATGATTTTCTTGTTTGTCTCTAAGTCTTCTCTTAACAATGAGTATTCAAAAAAAAAGTTCAACATGTCATTTTTTTACTTGGAGAGAGATATTTGAGTTGGATATTAAGAATAGAAAAGGTGCCAGTAGAGAAACGTGAGGTACAGGTGACAGAATGAGGCCTGACTAGAGATAATGTTACAGGAGAATCTCGGGTAACTCATTTGCTCATCAAAAAGACACCTACATGGTTGTATTTTATATGCCACATCCTATTCTAGGAATGAACAGAATTGCAAAAACAAAGTCCCCAAAGGTCTAGCCTCACAGATCTCAAACATTCTAACTGCAAGAGACTTTCACAGGAAAAAAAAAGAATGGAGAAAGAAAGAGAAGGGGGAAAGGAAAGGAAAAGACTCAAACATAAAAAGAAAATGACCAACAAGTTGAATAATACACAAATCATCAAAGTTTTGATGTATGTAGAGATGGTGAGGGCGCTACTAATTTAAGTGCATAGAAAAAAAACTTTAACACATTGATCTCACAAGAGCAAAAGGTGTACTTCCTGTTGCTCCCAGTGAACCACTGCTTTATGTGGTTTGTTAATCATATAGTGTAAATGATGGATAGAAGACCTGGGAGATTTCCTAAAACAATAAACCATGTGACTCTGGTGAATCCCATGCAGTCACTTTCAGGAACACCCTCTGAACTGGCAATGTGATCCAAGCCTATAAGAACATTGGCATCTACTTGCTCTATGAATTTTTCCTCTACATAGGGGAATCACACACTGTACTCAATTTCAGGATCTCACTAAATTTCTAGGATGAAAATGGTACATAATGGACAATGTACCTGTGACTGCTAATCTTGATTGTCAACTTGACTATACCTGTAATTAACTAAAACTAAAACAGCTAGATTGCAGTGTTTCTTGATTGGATAATTGGAGATGAGAAGACCCACTCTAAATCTGGGCTACACCATCTGGTAACATAAAAGAACATGGTAGAAGGAAAGCTTTTGCTTTTGTGCTCACTCTCACTGCCAAATTCATCTATGCTATTCCTGAGGCATTCCTTTCCTTTGCTAGTATTAGAACCTACTTCATCATAATTCCAATGTAAACTGAAGACTAGTAGCTCTCTAAGACTTCCCTGGGACTCTAACACCAAATTGGGACTGGTAAGACATCTAGTCTGGTGGAGTGATCAACTACTGAAACCTTGGCTTTTCTGTCAGGAGACATTCATTGTTGGACTACTTGGATCACAGTCTGTAAGCCACTCTAATAACTCATATGTGATATATATATATATATATATATGTGTGTGTGTGTGTGTGTGTGTGTGTGTGTGTGTGTGTGTGTGTAATTTTATTAGCTCTGTTACTTTAGACAACCCAAACTAATAAAGTATCCAAACAATGATGGGCAAAGGACATTTCTTTTTTTTCCTTCATTTTTCTTTATTAAGAAATTTTCTACTCACTCCACATACTATCCACAGATCCCACCTCCTCCTTCTCCCACCCCCCAGCCCTCTTTCCCAAGCCACCCCGCATCACCACATCCCCCAAATTGAGGTCTCCCATGGGGAGTCAGCAGAGTCCAGCACACTGAGCCTAGGCAGGTCCAAGTCCCTCCCTACTGCACCAAGGCTGTGCAAGGTGTCACACCACAGGCACCAGATTCCAGAAGCCTGCCCATAGAGCAGGGACAGATCCCAATCCCCCTGCCTGGGTGCCCCTCAAAACAGGTTGAGCCAAACAACTGTCTTACGTATCCAGAGGGCCTAGTCCAGTCCCATGGGGGCTCCACAGCCACCAGTCCACAGTTCATGGGTTTCCACTAGTGTGGTCTGTCATCTCTGCATGTCCTCCCATCATGATCTCGATGTCCCTCACCTGCAGAATCCCTCCTCTCTCTCATCAATTGGATCCCCGGAACTCTGCCTGGTGCCTGGCTGTGGATCTCTGTATCTGACTCCATCAGTCACTGGACAAAGGCTGTATGATGACAGCTAGGTTATTTGCTAGGCTGGTCACTAGAGTAGACCGGTCCAGGCACCCTTTGGACTACTGCCAGCAGACCAAGGTGGGGTCAACCTTGTGGGTTCCTGAGAGCCTCCCCAGCACCCTGCCTCTTCCTATTCCCATGATGTCCTCATCTATCATGGTATCTTCCTCCCTGCCCTCCCATTCTGTCCCTCTTCCAGCTCTACCCTTCCATTTCCCTATGTTCTCATCCTCCACTCCTCACCCTCTGCCACCCCACACACACCCAGTCCACTCATATAGATCTCATCCACTTCTTCTTCACAGGGTCATCCATGTGTCCCTCCTAGAGTCTTTCCCTGTTAGCTAGCCTCTCTGGAGCTGTGGGTTAGAATCTAGCCATCCCTTCTCTCACATCTAGTATCCACTTATGAGTGAGTACATACTATGTTTGTCCTTCTGAGTCTGGGTTACCTCACTCAAGATGATATTTTCTAGTTCCACCCTTTTGCCTGCAAATTTAATGGTGTCATTGTTTTTTTACTGATGAGTAGTACTCCATTGTGTATATGTGCCACATTTTCTTTATCCATTCTTCAGTTGAGGGGCATCTAGGTTGTTTCCAGGTTCTTGCTATTACAAATAATGCTGATATGAACATAGTTGAGCATGTGTACTTGTGGTAAGATTGAGCATTCCTTGGGTATATGCCCAAATGTGTTATAGCTGGGTTCTGAGGAAGATTTATTCTCAATTTTCTGAGAAACCGCCATACTGATTTCCAGAGTGGCTGTACAAGTTTGCATTACCACCAACAGTGGAAGAGTGTTCCTCTTGCTCCACATCCTCTCAAATATAAGCTGTCTTCAGTGTTTTTGATCTTAGCCATTCTGACAGGTGTAAGATGGTATCTCAGAGTTGTTTTGATTTGCATTTCCCTGATGACTAAGGATGTTAAACAATTCCTTAAATGTCTTTCAGCCATTTGAGATTCTCCTGTTGAGAGTTCTCTGTTAAGCTCTGTAGCCCATTTTTTAATTGGATTGTTCAGTATTTCGAAGTCTAGCTTTTTGAGTTCTTTATATATTTTGGAGATCAGCCCTCTGTCAGAAGATCTTTTCCCATTCTGTAGACTGTTGTTTGGTCTTATTGACCATGTCCAAAGGACATTTCTAATACTGAAGAGACAATCATTAGCTCTGGGCAACACAGACCCACAATCTCCCAAATATAAGGAATGGAAGTTCAGACCTTATTGCAGGGCTAGCAACACAAAACCTGTGGAGATCAAATAAGCAACAAAACAAAGCCTTACTTGGCCCTAGAATATACCACTCATGTTCATAACAGTATATGACATTATAGTGGTATTCTATTTGTACTGAAATGTGATTTTATTTGTATGTTAATAAATAAAGTTGCTTAGGGGTCAGAGCTATTAGCAAGCCATAGCGAAAGCCAGGGCGGTGGTGGTGCACGCCTTTAATCCCAGCACTTGGTAAGCAGAGCTAGGTGGATCTCTGTGTGTTCAAGGATACAGCCAGCATTGGAGACACACGCCCTTGATCTCAATACCAACCATAGAAAACGTGGGAGGTCTGGACAGAGAGGCAGTGACGAGACAGCCACGTAGTTGTGTTTATAACCAATGAGAAGGAAGAACCAGAACTCTTTATAAATCAGACGCACAGGAAGTAGCTCCCTTTTTCGGAGAGCTCCCTTGGCGGAAGAAGCTAGCTAGCGGAAAGCGGGTAAGCTTCTGGCTCTGACCTCTTGGGCTTTCACCTTTACATTGGCTCTGTGTTTCTTATTTAATAAGGCGGTAGGTTACATCTACATGACATTCTGTAACAACAGCAAAAATGGACTAAGAAAACAATAATATATTTAGGACTAATGCAGCATCTGCCACACATCTTGAAAAGTGGCATAAGTGTCAATGGAGGAGGTTCTAATGTGTATGCTTTAAATATTCATCCATTGAATGAGAGGCTACATTTTTGTAGCTAACTGTGTGAGCCTTTAGCAAGCACATACCTTCCTTGCTACATTCTCATCATACTGCTAGCTTTAGTTAATTCCATAAAAGCTAAAAATAAAACTGTTATGTAACCCAGATATATCACCCCTTGGGATACATGCCAAAGAATATACATGGTCCAACAGAGATACCTGCACTTCCATGTTCACTGAGGCTCCAGTCACAATAGTTTTGCTTAATGACCATTCTGTAAAATTTCCTCCTAAATGCTACTGTTTGTATCTGTAGATTAGTGCTGCACCTGTCCTTTATCACAGAATCTTCTGACTGTAGTGGATAGTAGTTAATGGGAAAAAAAAAACATGACTAGCCAAAGAACCAAGTAAGTGTTAGTGTAGTGTTTGGCCCAAATGAAATAGTTATATTAGCTCCCAAAAGGCTCAGAGAACATCTTGCAGAGGAGCCAAAAAGAATACTAGATTCAGGGAGTGTGGAGATCTGCAGTGAAAAGACATCTTCTAGACATGGCATTGTGTCTGCACTCAAGAACTCACTGCAGCTACGGTTATCTCCACAAGTGTTGCATAAGACTGGACAATTCAGGATTTAATCATCACTCCTAAGTGACTATTGGGAGTTAACAGTTGTCAGGAGGCAGGGCGGTGGTAGCACACACCTTTAATCCCAGCACTCCAGGAGGCAGAGCCAGGTGGATCTCTGTGAGTTGGAGGCCAGCCTAGGCTACAGAGCAAGATCCAGGACAGGCACCAAAACTACACAGACAAACCCTGTCTCGATAAACAAACAAGCAAACAAAAAACAGTCATCAGGAAAGCATATGTAATACTTACTCTTCAGTGATACAGCCACTGATAATCTGCTACTGCTCCAATAATGTTCTTCAAGCCACATTTGGGCAAGAAACTTTAATTAACTTTAGTGAGTCACATTTGTGATTCTTATATGAATAACGGTCAGCCCCATAGACCATTTCTGAATCAGGATTATTTTTCTCCTGATGCAATTTTTAGTTGTTTTATTATTATTCTGTGTATGGGTGTTTTGTCTTCGTGTGTGTGTGTGTGTGTGTGTGTGTGTGTGTGTGTGTGTGTGTACTATCTGTGTTCTTAATGCCCATGGAGGTCCAAAGCAAGCATCAGATACCATAGAACTGGAGCTACAGATAGTAATTAATAACCATGTAGGTACTTGGATCCAAATAAGGGTCCTCTGCAAGAGCAATAAATGTGATTAACTACTGAGCCATCTCTGCAGCCCATTGATGTTAGTTAGTTTGTTTTTTTTTTTTTTCTTAAGACCTTTGTATATTTTAGAAACTGATCTGTCAGATCTGGCAAAAAGTTTATCCCATTCTGTAGGCTACCTCTCCACAGGACATTTTCCTTTACAGTGCCCAAGTTTTTAATTTCATAAGGTTCCACTTGTTGATTGTTGGTACTATTTCCTAAGCAACTAGAATCCATTGGATACTTCTTTTTTTTTTTTTTTTTTTTTTGGGGTTTTTTCGATACAGGGTTTCTCTGTGTAGCTTTGCGCCTTTCCTGGAACTCGCTTGGGAGACCAGGCTGGCCTCGAACTCACAGAGATCTGCCTGCCTCTGCCTCCCGAGTGCTGGGATTAAAGGCGTGTGCCACCACCGCCCGGCTCCATTGGTTACTTCTAAAGCAATAGTCACACAGATGTCCCTGGTTAAACTAAATAGATCACAAAACAAAACAAAGAGTCTTAAGTCTAACAAAGGGACTGATATAGATAAGGGAGAGTTGTTAGAAAGAGAAGAGAAGTAGCAAAGGATGGAGAGAGAGTAATAAGAATATATATCTACATATTTGAAACTGTCAAATAACAAATTTAACAAATAAGAAATTCAGGGGCTAATGAGGTAGCTCAGGGGAAGATAAGAGCTCTTATGGAGGACCTGAGTTTGTGTCCTAGAACCCATGTCAGACAGCTCACAAATGCTTGTAACTCCATCTCCAGGGGTTATGACACCTTCTACTGGATTCCCCAATGCAAACACACACACACAAAAAAAAAACCATAATAAAAATAAAAATAAAAAATCATCATGTAGCCAAAAGATCTCTTAACTGCTTTGCATCTTGCTTTTAAAAATCAGCATTAAGCTTCTTAGTTTCAAGAGGTCCCATTGATTGATTGTTTCTCTCAGTGTCTGTGCTACTGGTGTTATATTTAGGAAGTGATCTCCTGTGCCAATGCGTTCAAGACTACTTCCTACTTTCTCTTCTATCAGGTTCAGAGTAACTGGATTCACGTTGAGGTCTTTGATCCACTTGGACTTAAGTTTTGTGCACGGTGACAGATATGGATCTATTTGCAGCCTTCTACATGTTGACATCCAGTTATGCCAGCACCATTTGTTGAAGATGCTTTCTTTTATCCATTGTACAGTTTTGGCTTCTTTGTCAAAAATTATATGTTCATAGGTGTGCGGATTAATGTCAGGGTCTTCAATTCGATTCCATTGGTCCACATATTGGTTTTTATGCCAGTACCAAGCTGTTTTTATTACTATAGCTCTATAGTAGAGCTTGAGGTCAGGGATCGTGATGCCTCCAGAGGTTGTTTTATTGTACAGGATTCTTTTGGCTATCCTGGGTTTTTTGTTTTTCCAAATGAAGTTGAGTATTGTTCTTTCCAGGTCTGTGAAGAATTGTGTTGGTATTTTGATGGGGATTGCATTGAATCTGTAGATTGCTTTTGGTAAGATTGCCTTTTTTACTATGTTAATCCTGCCTATCCATGAGCATGGGAGATCTTTCCATTTTCTGACATCTTCTTCAAATTATTTTTTTCAAGGACTTAGAATTCTTGTCATATAGGTCCTTCACTTGCATAGTTAGAGTTACCCCAAGGTATTTTATATCATTTGTGGCTATTGTAAAGGGTGATGTATCTCTGATTTCCTTCTCAGCCTGTTTGTCAATTATATATAGGAGGGCTACTGATTTTTTTGAGTTGATCTTGTATCCTGCTCTGTTGCTGAAAGTGTTTATAAGCTGTATGAGTTCCTTGGTCGAACTTTTGGGGTCACTCATGTATACTATCATGTCATCTGCAAATAGCGAAAGCTTGACTTCTTACTTTCCATTTTGTATCCCCTTAATCTCCTTATGTTGTCTTATTGCTCTGGCTAGAACTTCAAGTACTATATTGAATAAGTATGGGGAGAGCAGACAGCCTTGCCTTGTTCCTGATTTTAGTGGAATTGCTTTGAGTTTCTCTCCATTTAATTTGATGTTGGCTGTTGGCTTGCTGTAAATTGCCTTTATTATGTTTAGGTATGTTCTCTGTATTCCTGATCTCTCCAGAACCTTTATCATGAAGGGGTGTTGGATTTTGTCAAATGCCTTTTCTGCATCTAGTGAGATGATCATGTAGTTTTTTTCTTTGAGTTTGTTTATATGGTGTATTACATTGACAGACTTTCGTATGTTGAACCACCCTTGCATCTCTGGGATGAAACCTACTTGATCATGGTGGATAATTGTTTTGATGTGTTCTTGGAGTCTGTTTGCCAGTATTTTATTGAGAATTTTTACATCAATGTTCATGAGGGAGATTGGTCTGTAGTTCTCTTTCTTTGTTGCATCTTTGTTTGGCTTGGGAATCAGGGTAATTGTAGCCTCATAGAAGGAGTTTGGTAATGTTCCTTCTGTTTCTATTGTGTGGAAAAAGCACAGGGACAAATAGCCAAACTAGTGGAAACACCTGAACTATGAACCAATAGCTAAGGAGTCCCCAACTGGATCAGGCCCTCTGGATAAGTGAGACAGTTGATTAACTTGAATAGTTTGGGAGGCCCCCAGGCTGTGGGACCGGGACCTGTCCTTAGTGCATGAGCTGGCTGTTTGGAATCTGGGGCCTATGCAGGGATACTTTGCTCAGCCTGGATGAAGGGAGGAGGGGACTGGACCTGCCTCGATTGAATCTACCAGGCTGAGCTGAATCCCCAGGGGAGTCCTTGCCCTGGAGGAGATGGGAATGGTGGATGGGCATTGAAGACACTCCGTGTGGAGTTTATCTTCTTCTTGGCAAAAATAGCCATTTGGGCAAGAAACTGTTCTTGCCTGGACTGCTTGATCGACTGGACATGCAGGACCCATAGGAAGGTGACCACTGAACTTTGCTTGACAAAATGGTCCTTCAGGTTCCTGCTTTGCAGAGGAAACTGCCAGACATTCTACAGGACACAGAAAAAAATGACTGAGAGACTCTAGGCCTGTAAGCTAAAAACAGATGCCCCAACTTTACAAGAAAACTTTGGATGACTGTCCAGGCTGCCAGCTGTCTCTGTCTACTCTTGCAAGACTCCCTAAAGTTGCTTGCATCCTTCTCCCATTTCTCAGGTAGTATTATATCCTTCTGAGGTCTTTGATGTGGTTGAAGACTAGATAGTTATAATTTCCTCAGTTATGATAAAAGATAAGTTAGATATAAAACCTTAAACTCATAAATATAAGATAGATAGGGTATCTTCTTTAATATTGTAACTGTAATTCTTGCTCAATAATTGTTTTGTTATATGTAATTTTACTATGTTAAAGTTAAAACCTTCCTTTTTGAAAAAGAAAAAAAGGGGAAGTGCTGTGGATATCGCTCTGTATAAATAAACACTGATTGGCCGGTAGCCAGACAGGAAGTATAGGCGGGACTAACAGAGAGGAGAATTGAAAAAGGAGGAAGGATAGGGGAGACTGCCTGGAGCCACCGCCAGGACAAGGAAGATGTAAAGTACCGGTAAGCCACGAGCCATGTGGCAAAGTAGAGATTAATAGAAATGGGCTAAATATAAGAGTAAGAGCTAGACAATGATAGGCCTGAGCTAATGGCCAAGCAGTTTAAATAATGCAAGCGTCTGTGTGTTTATTTTATGAGTGCGTTCCGGGACTAGCGGGACTTGGGAGCTGGAGAGAAATTCTCCAGCAACAGTACAGGGACACAGGATAGCTAGGGAATAGGTGGTAGACAGATGGCAGACAGATACATGAGAGCTAGAAGATAGATGATAGATGGAAAGCAGACATGGGATAGCTAGAGGATTAATGATAGAGCAATAACTGAGAGATACAGGAGAGCTAGGGTATGAGTGATACACGGATGGTACAAAGAAACAAGATAGCTAGAGGATAAATGATAGACTGAAGGACAGACAGGTAGACAGATGACCAGAACAGGACAGCTGGAAGTTAGATGACAGATAAATGGAAAGCAGATATGAGATAACTAGAAGACTAATGGTAGATAACAGAGATACATATGGGAACTAAGAAATGATATGTGGGTATTACATAGACATAAGATATCTAGAAGATAGACAATAGATAAATAATAGACACAGCATAGGATCACTAGACTATAGATGACAGATCGATGAGACACATTATAGCTTGAGTACATAAGACAGAAAGATAGAAGAAACACAAAAGATATGTAAAGGAAAGATGATTAGATGGAAGACAGGCAAAGAATGCTAGAGGATAGATCATAGATAGATGGAAAATAGATGCAAAATAGAGATGTGATAATAGATGTTTTATTTTACCAAATAAAAGATGGTAGATAGATACAGGATGGATAAAAGTTAGAGGAGGGAAGACAGATAGATGGAAGAGAATAAATAGGCAAAGGAGTATTGATAATTAGATAGAAGATAACAGGGTAACTAGAATTTAAATGGACAAGTAGAAAAGTGCTAAGAGGTATCTAAAGGAGAAATGAAACATGGATGGTAGATAGACAGAGAACAGCTAGAGTATGGCAATAGATAGCTGTAAGACAGACATAGAATAGCTAGAGGTAGAAGATAGAGGGAAGATAAACAAAAGACTTAAAAAGGAAAGATGATAATTAGATGGAAGATAGACATGGGATAGCTAGAAGTTTGACTGAAAATAAATAAAGAATTATACAGTGTAGCTAGTGAATAAATGATACATGAACCATAGACAGACAAGGATAGCTAAAGGATAAATGATGGAATACTGACACAGAATAGGGTATAGGAGACAGAGAGAAGGATAACGGAGAAACAATAGATAAATGTAATATGATATATATTTAGATGGAAGATGGACAAAGGCTTGCTAGAAGTTATATGAGTGATAGAGGGAAGAGAAATGTAGAGTAGATAGAGGATAAATCATACATGGATAGTAAACAGATACAGTAGAGCTACAGGATGTATGATAGATAGATGGACACAGAGACAGGAGAGCTACAGGATAGATGATATATAGAAGAGAGACCCAGAGTAGCTAGAGGTCAGAAGACATTTAAATGGAAGACAGACACTGGTTAACTCGGGGATAAACAACAGGTGGACTTAAGGAAAACACAGAATAGCTAGAAGCCAGAAAACAGATAGATGGAAGATAGACAAGTGATTTGTAAAGAAAGTGTGATAATTAAATGGAATGTATAAACAGTATAGCTAGAAGTTAGATGATAGAAGGAAGTGAGATACAGGTAGCTCAGGATAACTGATACATTGGTATTAGACACAATATTGCTAGAGAATAAATGATAGATTGATGGAAAGCAGATATAATGTGGCTAGAGGGAAGATAATACTTAGATGGAAATTAGACATGAGATACCAAGAGGATTGATGATAGATAGCCAAATGAATGAAACAGTGGCTAGAAGACAGACATGGGATAACGAGAATAGAGATGATAGATGGAATAGAGATGCAGGGCACCTAAAATAATCACGTATGAATGGTAAACAGAACCTTGAAAGCTAGAGGAGTGGTGATAGATAGCTGAAAGACAGACACAAGACAACTAGTTGATAGATCTTAGATGGAAAGTAGACATTGGTTAGCTGGACGATAGGTGACAGGTGACAGATAGATGATGGTAGAATACAGTATAGCTAGAGGATAGATTAAAGATGGACAATAGACATATGATAAGTAAAGAAAAGATTATAGTGTGGAGGCCCACAGAGGTTTCCTAGTGAGAGCTGAGCTTGCTTTACCCAGCAGGACTGCATTTAGGCATTTAGAGGATTGCTTGACCATGTGTATGGTTACCAGGTGATTGGAAGGGTCTACACTTGGCTGAGCTAGTGGTTAGTCTTTTGCTCCACCCCTTGGCATTCCTATAAAAGGCCCTTTAGAAGAGACGGGAGGGACCAGTGGATATGGTTGAGTTTCCTATTTTGAGAAATTGTGGTTGATATATTGTGTACCCTAATAAACTTATCTGAGGGTCAGAGGACAGAACAGCCACTAAAGACATAGAAGCCAGAAAATGGTGGCACACATACCATTAATCCTATCACTTGGGAGGCAGAGATCCATCCAGACCTCTGTGAGTTCAAGGCCACACTGGAAACAGCCAGGCATGGTGACATACACCTTTAATCCCAGGAAATGATGGCAGGAAGCATAAAGGTATATAAGATGCGAGGACCAGGAACTAGAGGCTTTTAAACTTTTAGGCTTTTTAGCAGCAGTTCAGCTGAGATCCATTCAGGTGAGGACTCAGAGGCTTTCAGTCTGAAGAAACAAAATCTGAGGAGTTGGCAAGGTGAGGTTGGTTGTGGCTTGCTCTGTCTCTCAGATCATTCAGAATTTACCTCAATAGCTGGCATCAGGTTTTTTTTATTAAGACCACTTAGCAATTCATGTTACAAGTGGATAATGATCCAGGCCCTCCTGAGGCTATTCTGTGTTTCTGTTTCTCTCCCCTCTATCCTTCTATCTAAATATTTCTCACTTCTCCCTTTTCAAGAGTACCCTGGGGGAAAATGCAAGGGGACTTCCCACAGACAAATGGGTAGGCCCCCAGCATTACAGAAAGATAGACAGAGATACAGAGTAGCTAGATGATTATAGATAGTAGAACCAGGATAGCTAAAGTAGAGTTGATAGATGTAACGGAGATACAGGTTAGCTGGAGGATAAATGATAGAAAGATGGGAAATATCCCCATCTGAGTTGTTGGATAGAAAGACATGTAGATGGATAGATAGATAGATAGATAGATAGATAGATAGATAGATAGATAACAGACAGACAGACAGATGAGAAATTTGAGTAGCTAGAAGATGATAGATGTCAGACAGACACAGAATATAGCTATAGGACAGATGATAGTTAAATAGGAGACAGATACAGGGAACCTAGAGGGTTGATGATAGAAGGCAGATAGCCACAGGAAAACTACTGTATAGATGATAGATAGATGGAAGACAGACATGTGATAGCTATCAGATAGATGATACACAGATAGAAAATAGATACAGGATATGAAAAAGTGATAAACAGAAGCAAAAACAGGTTAACCAAATGAGATGAAATAGATAGATAAATGGAAGAAAAGGAATGGAAGATACACATAGATCACTAGAGGATAAATAATAGGTAGACGATATACACGGGATGGCGAGTGAATAGGTGACAGGTACCCTGTGTCTATTCCCCATTTTAATCTTTCTTCTACCTATCATATGTCTAACTTCCATGCACTAATAATCCCAAAGTTCTCTTATGTCTACTTTACCTCTATTATCTTCCACCTACCAGTCATTTATCCTCTAGATGATCCGTGTCTGTCTTCAATGTATCTATTGTCTATCCTCTAACAATCTGGTGGCTGCCTTCTATCCAACTTCCAAAATGTTTAAATATTTTTAAATTCCTGTTTCTTCAAATTATTTTAAAAATACTTCCATAGACCTGGTTCTTCTAATTACAGAGTGATATATTGCACACTCATACTGTATATTCAAGGTCAATCCAGTATACCTTATAAGTATGTAAAATTATATCAGATGCTAAATGCCTGAGGCCTGAGGTTCTTTGGGTTCTTTTTCCTAATTATTATGATGGATTTCTTATAAATAAATTATTTGCCAAATACATAATTAAAGAACATTAATATTCAGTCTTACTTTGACATAGACTAGAGTCTAAGCCAAATTCGTCTGTGAACAAGAATGTTAAATAGAAATGTCACTTAACACTCCAATATGCAAGGAATTCTGCAATGGACAGGTATTCTGGACTAATTTCTGTGAAAACCAGTAGCTATGTTCTTTGATGCCATGATTTTTTGGCACTCAATTGATAATTTCCTTAGGTTTACAGAAGGTTTTTGGTTTTATGAGGTCCTACTTGTCAGTTGTTGGCCTGAATTCCTGGGCAAACAGAATTCTATTCACAAAGTCCTTTCCTATACATATCCTGTATGGTATTACCTAATTTTTTTCCATCAGGTTCAGCATTAATGTATTTGATCTATTTGGAGTTGATTTTTGTGCAGGATGGTAAATATAGGTCTGCTTTCATTCTTCTCATGTTGACAACCAGTTTTTTCAGCACCATTTTTTGAAGATGCTGTCCTTTCTACAGTTTGTTATTGGGACACCCATCTGATATTGGGTCTTTGATTTTATTCTATTTGTTTACATGTATGTTTTGGTGCTAGTACCATATAGTTTTGGAGACTATTACAGAAAGCTATACTGAGCAAAATGCAGAGAACAAGTGACCATGCAGTGTCTAGTCCCAAATGATAAAACTACAACACAATTCCAAATCTAAGGGTCAAGGAAGATGAGGAAGAGGAAGCAGAATGATTGTAAGAGCTGAGGACCAAGAAGTCTTCAGTAAGAACATTTCTTCTAGATATGGAAGGAAGCTACAATCCACAATATCTCAACAATATGGCTACTTACACAAGATGTGAGCGATGATATGACACCACCAGTTGACATGTTTTGTGTGTGTGTGTGTGTGTGTGTGTGTGTGTGTGTGTGTGTGTGTTTAACAATAATAATTTTTAAAAAAGAAGCCATGAATGTGAGATGGAGTAGGGAGAGTACATGGGAGCACTTGAAAAGAAGCTTATAGGGGGAATGATGTAATTATACTTTAATTAAAAATAAATAAAACAAACATATCAAATGATTGCTAATCAAATTTTCAAAAGCAATACAATGGAGAAAGCATAATCCCTTTAGAAAATGTTTCAAGAACAATTGGATATAAATGTGGAAAATACAAATGTCAGCATTCCTACTGTTTATATATAAAATTAATACAAAATTACTCATAGACCTAATGATAAAAATTAAAAGTGTAAATTTCTTTAAAAAACATTGTAGAGTATTTTGTGATATCTGGTTAAATAATTATTTTTCTAGAAACCATACCAAAATACAATTATTGAAAAAAAACTGATATATTTGACTTCAAATTTAAGGCCCCTATTCTTGAAAGATAATCAAAAGAGGATCAGCTGTAAAGTAATATTACATAACGCAGATTTTAAAATCACATAGATTGTACTGAGACATTTTTCAGAATGCATGAAGAAATTTAAACTTTCAATAATGAGAAAACACAATTTAACGTGGAAAATGATGGAACAAACACTTCCAAAAAGAAGATGGACCAACAGAAATCACAATGAAAGATGCTTAATATCATTGATTTTAGGGGAAAAGAAATGTAAAACTGTAAGATAGCAGTACATCCTTGCCAGAAAAATAAGAAAATACTAAGGAGAATATGAAAATGTCAAGTGCCAACAAGGACATGGAGCATCTCGCACTGGCACACTGGTGCTGGAATGGAAAATGGCAGCAGACACTTTTTAATACCAGTTTTTCAATTCCTTAACATCTTAGGCACTTACCATAGAACTTAGAATACCACTTCAAAATGACTTAAGAATCCAACTTCAAAGTATTTACTAACATAAAATGAAAACTATATTCACTAAAAGACTCAATGCACAATTTTAACATGATTCTATTTCTAACAACCAAAAAATGGAAGGAAAGTTAATGTCCTTCCTTCATCTGATAAAGAGACTGTGTATATTTGAGTACAGAAAAGAAATTAAGGAGAAATCAAATAATGACAATGAGTTGCAAACTATACAAAGCGAAAAACCAGAAAAATACCTACATACCATATATTTCCATTTTCTTTTAAAAGTAGTTCTGTTAATTATTTGAGAGGTTCATATAAGTTAATCATATTTTCCACTATCTCTTCTAAATCCTTCCAGATGCCCCTTTCTCTACCCACTCAATTTTTTCTTTTTTTTTTATTCATCCAGTATGATTTGTACTGTTCTTATACTCCTGGGTATAGGGTCATCCATTAGAATGTAGTTGACCTACCATGGGCCAAACCCTTAAACAAAACTGACTCTCCCTTTTCTAGCAGCTACCAATATCCAATAGCTCCTCAATTAGGTGTGGGAATCATGCCCACCTCTTCCCTCCATGGTGGAATTCTATTAGGCTTGAGGTTGACAGGTCTTATGCATGCGTTGACCATGGATTTCTATATGAAACAACCCTGCTGTGTCCAGAAAGCATGGTTTCCTAGTACTCACCCACTTTCTCAAGTTCTAACACTCTCTTTCACTCCTTCTTTTGCAATGACCCCTGAGCCTTAGAAGGAGAGGTATGATACAGATAGCCTACCTGGGGCTGAGCATTCTGCAGTCTCTTATTCTCTGCATCTTGACTGATTGTGGGTCTCTGTATTTATCACCATCTTTTTAAAAAAGAAGCTTCTCTGATGAGGGTAATGAGGATTGAAATGCACACAAATCTAGTGGCATAGTGCTAAGCCATTAAGAGTTCGTTAATATTGTGAACATTTAGAAGATAACAGTAGTAGGTACTCCTCTGGTGACTACGAGCTATCGAACCGGAGGTTCTTGGCCCCAGTAAGGGTCTAGGTATATGTTCTATCTTGTAGAACATGCCTTAAATTAAAAGAAAGTTGTTGATTACATTCCTAACATCTATGCCACCATTGCACAACTGGGTTTGGTTGGTGATGACTTTTCCTTTCTGTTGGTATACAAAGCACTTTCCAGAAAAATTGAATCTATATAATAAGGATGAAGCTTCCATGTGGATGTCTGCTTGATTTCTTCATGTTCTATGACTCAAGTATGTGATATCTTCAGCAATAAGCTCTTATTATCAAGTTCTGGAGGATAACTAAGGGAAATGGCAATAACATTTAATATTTAAAGATCTATGGGACTTACTGGTCAACAGCTCCAAAAAGGCAATCATTTCTTGACACTGGGCATAATATTTGTTAGCTTGTGGTGTCTAGTATGAGCATTTTTGACCTGCTACAGGAATAGAATTCCATATTACTTTTTTAAAAGATTTTTAATTATCCTTTTAGTTATACTCTCCTCTAATCTGCCTTCCCACCTGCCATCGACCTCAATCTTTCATGTCCCATTATTACCTTTCTAACTTTATATCACTGCATCACTTTATTGATCCCTTAAAAGCCTCCCATGTCCCACCATAGACCCTTAACTAGATTCCTGACCTCTCTGTGTATTCTCAATCACATATCTGAAGATTCAAAACTAGCATCTGCAAATAAGTGAAAACATTCAATGTTTGTATGGGGGGTGTAGCATGAATCTTAAAAGTTCTTATTAATAAAAATCAAACCTGAGCCAGGTATTGGGGTAAATGCTGGAAGGTCAGAGAAATAGAACAAGCCACAGGATTCATGCTACATCTGGCGCCCAACGTTCGTGGTACGAATTCATGAAAAAGCTGCTTGCCTGTGGCCTAGTCGGCCCCAGCTCAGGCCCGAGCTACACTCAGCCAGTTGTGGTGGTGCACACTGGTTGGATTTGCTGAAGGAGGCAGAGGCAGGAGGATTCTGAGTTTGAGGCCAGCCTAGGAGGCTTGCTCAGGAGAAGCTTCAGCCAGGGCCGAGCCACAAACAGTGGTGGGACCATGGAGGCAGTGGCCGCTACTCCAAGTTGCCGGCTTCTTCTCATCATGTTGGTGACTGCGGTGATGCTGCTACCTGGGACGAAGAGTTTACTACTGCTGGTTCAGAGAAGAATTGCCACGACCATCGTGTTAAAAGAAAGCATCGACAAAGGTCAGTTTGAAAAAGTTTGGCAAGACAAATGGTGGGGAGAAATTGCTGTGAAGATATTCTCTTCTAGGGACAAACATTTGTGGTTCCAAGAGACAGACATTTATCAGACTGTGATTACTCCAAACCACAGAGGAGGCACAAAAAAAAAAAGTCTGCAGGGAAGCATGACCACGCCTAACAGGGACTTTGAAATCTTCAAAAAAGTGACGGAATCCCACAATGATGATTCTACAAGGACTATGATAAAACCATTAAGCTGAGGAAAGATCAACTTTGGAGTACAAATTGTTTAGGACAATTTCGAGATGGCTAGGTGAGATGATCCAGCCTGACAGACTACTCGAGCAAGGACTTATGACAAGCCCTAAACTTTCCTATTATAAAGAGACTGGACAAATGATACAGGACTTGACAATTAACCTAAATTTTTTCTTTGCAAGATTCCCTAAAGATATCTTCACCCCTAGAAAGAAAAAAGAAAAAGAGAAAATAGATATGAGATAGATCATCGAATCTACTCTGAGAAAAAAGATAAAGAAAAATAGGGTAAACAGGTAGATCACTGAATCTACACTGAAGGAAAGGGGGAAGATATAAAAATGACAAAAGGTAGACTATTGAATGTATTATGAAAAGAAAAAAGAGAGAATATGGATATGTAAGATAAAAAAGGGAGATTATGGAATCTACTTTTAAAAAGGAACTACTTGTTTTAAATAAGATAAGTAATGAAAATTTTTTGGTCTGAGTTTGTCAAATGTTACTGGACTAGACATTGTTAATATATATAATGGAGTTTTTATCTGAATCTGTCAAATGTTAATGGACTAGACATCGTTAATGTAATCTTGACTGTGTATATTGTATATACTTATTGGATAGTTTTTCTTGTATTAGTTATAAGCTTTTTAATTTTAGACAAAAAGAGAGGAAATGTGGTGGTATTGTGTTCGCCAAAATATTGTGTACCTTAATAAACTTATCTGGGGTCAGAGACAGAACAGCCACAATGTTAAACAGAGGTTAGGGAGTGGTAGCACCACACCTTTAATCCTAGCATTCCAGAGACAGAAATCCATGTGTTCAAGGATACACCCAAGCATGGTGACCAACACCTTTAATCCCAGAAAGCATGCCTTTAATCCCAGGGCGTAGTGGTAGAAAGCAGAAAGGTATATAAGGCGTGAGGACCAGAAACTAAAGGCATTTGCCCTGGAGAGGCATTTGCCCTGGAGAGGCATTTGGCCTGGAGAAGCATTTGGCCTGGTTAAGCATTCAGGCTTCTAGCAGCAGTTCAGCTGAGACCCATTCTGGATGAGGACTCAGAGGCCTCCAGTCTGAGGAAACAAGACCAGCTGAGGATCCGGCAAGGTGAGGAAGCTGTGGCTTGTTCTGTCTCTCTGACCATCCAGCATTTCACCCCAATACCTGGCCTCAGGTTTGATTTTATTAATAAGAACCTTTTAAGATTCATGCTACAGGGGGGGACTTGTTACATCATTCTGAATGATAGTTTTCCAATCTATGCATGTACTTAAGAGACTCATACTTTAGCTTTTAATGGGTGAATAATATTCCATTGTATAAATGTACCACATTTTTACTATCCATTCATTGGTTGATGGACATCTAAGCTGTTTCCATTTCCTAACTATTGTAAATACAGTAACAATGAACATGGATGACAAAGTTTCTCTATAGTAGAATATAGTGTATAGGTGGATCAAGTGGTAGCTTAATTTCCAAGTTTTTTTTTTTAGAAACTCTACACTAATTCCATAGTGACCACATTAATTTGTATTCCAATCAGTAGTGAACAAGTGTTTCCTTTCCCCACATCCACACAAGTACTTATCATCATTTGTTCTTTGTATATTAGTCATTCTGACTGGAGTAAGAAAGAATCTCAAAGTAGTTTTCATTTGTATTTCCCTAATGGCTAAGGATGTTGACAGTTTAAAATATATTTCCCAGCCATCCATATTTCATCTTTTGAGAACTCTTGTTTAGTTCCATGTCCTATTTTCTTTAGCTTGGACTGTTTGTTTTCTTGAATGTAGTTCCTTGTACAGTCTATATATTAACCCTCTGTCAGATATACAAGTGGTAAAGATTTTTCCCATTTTATAGACTGCCTCTTCATTCAAACAATGGTGCTTTTTGCTGTACAGAAGCTGTTTAGTTCATGAAGTCCCATGTACAAATTAGTCTTAATGTCTGAATTATTGGGAAATTATTTCTCTGTGCCAGTAAGTTCAAGTGTATTCCCTACATTCTTCTTTACAGATTTAGGGTATAAGGTCTTATGTTGAGGTCCTTGATCCACTTGTAGCTGAGTTTTATGCAGGGTAAGAGATAAGGATGTAGTTTCATCTGTCTATGTGAATCAAGGAAAACTAGAAGGGATAATCATCAGCTCAGTGGCCTGCTATAATATGGGAAAATGCATGAAATTACAACTAAAAGGCACAATGATTCCTTTAGAAGTGAGAATGTTCTAAAGTTCAATTTTCCTTTTCATTGTACAATTTTGTAATTTACTGGAAATGTTATATGCTTACTATGTATAAATTTTCTGATTTATGTTACATTTTTTACAATGAAGTCCAAAATTTTTAAAAGAATAATAGTTCAACAACAAAACAATTGTTTGGTGCATCTTCTCACCTTCAAATTAGCTTACTACATTTATAAATATTTATAGTAGTTGGCTATAAATATCTCAAACTTCTTTCCAATGTTCAGGGCAGTAATTTATGAGGACTTTACAACATCAAACTGCAAGATTACCACAAATTATTCTATCCCTCTTCATTGTTGAGTAGATTGGTCTTTCAGTTTCGGAAGCATTATTTCAACAAAACAAACTCTGACCCTTCCATTTGCTCTAATACAATAGCAACACCAAGTATTGTGACTAATCATTGAGAAATTCATAGAACTGGCAGCAGTGACGCTTGGACTAAAGAACAGTTTGTAATTCTGGAGTGCTTTCTCGGATGTCCTCCAACTCTCTTGTTCGGTATCTGACAAGAAAAAAACAAAACAAAACAAAACAAAAACAAACAACAACAACAAAAAAACACGACTGAAAACCAAACTTCCATAAAGTGGAGCCAAAGAGCACAAAGCATATTGTGCTTTACTCTGAGACAAGAAAATGCTCCTAGAGCCCAGATCATGGTCACCTGGGAATCCTTTCTATCTTGAAATGACCTGTGCATGCACAGCATCCTAGGCACTCTGACAAGATTTCCCTTACCGTCTTCTCTTTATTCACCTAAGAAGACAGATTCAGAAAGACAGAGAACATGGGAACTCTTGAGGGATTTCTCTTTGTGCTCCATCTACTTCCAAAAGTACAAGCTATTCATAATGAATATCCACATCCTGGTCACATTCACAGTTTGTTTTTGCTTGTTTAGTTATGAAATATCATGCTTAGTATTTCAGCATGATAATAACAAACATACTTACTAAATTCATTTTCATTTTATATGTTTTTAATTGAAATAGAATTATATTACTTCTTACCTCCCTTTTTCCCTCCATCCCCTCCTAGCTAACCTCTTCCAAATGCTCCCCATGCCCCCTACTCTCAAGTTGATACCTTCTTTTTTCTTTGTTTATAGTTGGTGTGTGTGTGTGTGTGTGTGTGTGTGTGTGTGTGTGTGTGAGAGAGAGAGAGAGAGAGAGAGAGAGAGAGAGAGAGAGAGAGAGAGACTGTCTAATTGTCTGTCGTCTGTCTTAAAGGAAGTTAAACCACTTGGGCTGACAATGTTCCCCACAAGAACAACACACTAACAAAAATCCCAGACAGAAGAAACCTTTCTAAGGGTGGGCCATGGCAGTCCACATGACTCCCAATATAATAGAGATTATCAATGCAGCCCTTGGTTACCTCTCGGGGATTGAGGGTACTTTACTATTCCTGAAGGTATTACATACTTAGTAGCCACAATTTGGATGACATGAGCTGGGTATGACCTGAAGCCCTTTTCATGTGGTCAAGCTTCCACGGTTCTAGAAAATACCATGCAAGCTGCCAAAGGAGGGAAATAGGTTGTGACATCTATGAACCATGACAACTGCTAGCATGGCAAGATATACATAAAAGCATAAGTGGCACTCACAAGTAGGTGGCAACCAACTATCTAACTGAATATTCAACATAAGAAAATAAAGCCTAGTACTGGAAACCTGGCTAACTTGTGGGGGCTAGTGAGATCATGGACCTTAGAAAAGAATCTGCTGCTGCCACTTTGCTAGGCCAGCATAATCCCTTATTACCTTCTTATACCCACATGTAAGTGTAGCCACCGATCTGTGGTGATATATTGTGTCTCCCAATATATTGTGCACCTTAATAAACTTATCTTGGGTCAGAGGACAGAACAGCGACTATATAGACATAGAGGCCAGAAAATGGTGGCACACACGCCTTTAATCCTAGCATTCCAGAGGCAGAGATCATCTGGATCTCTGTGAGTTCAAAGCCACACTGGAAACAGTCAGGCGTGGTAACAAGAGCCTTTAATCCCAGGAAGTGATAGCAGGAAGCAGAAAGGTATTTAAGGCATGAGGACGAGGAACTAGGCCTGGTTAAGCTTTTAGGCTTTTAGCAGCAGTTCAGCTGAGATTCATTCTGGATAAGGACTCAGAAACTTCCAGTCTGAGGAAACAGGATCAGCTGAGGAATTGGCAAGGTGAGGTGGCTGTGGCTTGTTCTGCTTCCTTGATCTTCCAGCATTCACCCCAATACCCAGCTCCAGGTTTGTTTTTATTAATAAGACCTTTTAAGATTCATGCTACACCACTTCTCATCAAAGAAGTTTCTCTTTACACCATATGGAGACTATCACAGAAAAACACAACTGGACACAATGCTGAGATCAATGGATCATGGGGAGCCCAGCCCCAAGAGATACATTGTTTTGGTTTTTAAATGCTTGCTGAATAATTACATGACCCAAAAAGTAGCTACAGTCAACTGTAGTACATAAAATATCTCAAAACCTTTCCTGAAACTTCAGTAGTTGAAAACTGGAAAGTAAGTGATCAGTGGAGATCAGAAGAGTTACATGGTTAAAGTTGCAAAGACAGTTTGAGGACATGACTGGCAAACTAAAAAAAATCTCCATTTCCTACTACCTTCTTCCATCTCTGATATTACATGACAATGCATTTTCAGGGTTCACTGAATTCTGACATAAACTCATCCTTGTCCTGGGTTTTGAGGTACTGTTTTGTATACTAGAAATACAGTGATCAGTGGTATGGATCAAAATCTCTTGACAGAGTGAAGCTTATCTCTGACTGGGACTCTGAAGAGATGTATAAAATAATGAAGGAATTCACATGTCAAAAACTTGTGTGTCACATGTGTTACAAATAGTATGAAAAAATTAGGCAAGAATATTGGGTAGTGTCAAGGGCTTATTTTAAATTAATCATGAAAAATAATTACAAAACTATAACTTCTAAGCAGAGAAAAAACTGTAAAGGAGAAATCATGGAGCTCTCTGATAGCTGGGTGCTATCTAGCGAGATGTTTCCATGAGGATAGAGGAATACAAAAGTCCTAAAGTGGACTTAAGGATGAGCAAGGAAGTCAGTGGGCCTGGAAGGAAGGTATGCTATTTCTCAGAGATTCTATGACAAAATACCACAAGTTGGGTGATTTGAAGCAAATGAATTCTCTTCTCTCACATCTCTAGAGGCCAGAAGTCCCAATCAGGATGTGAACAGGCATAACCATGCTCTCCATTGTAATTTGACGGGAGGATCTTCCCTTTGCCTCTTCTACCTTCAGGGGCTACGTATATCCCGTGCCTTGTCCTTAGCCTCTAGCTTCATACCTCTGCCTCTCTTCCCTATGTCTCTTTGCCTCTCTCTAATCATAGAAATTCTGTGATATGCTAGGACCATTCGTATCATCTGAGATAAACTCCTCCTCTTGAGACAATAAACTATTTGAATGTTTGTCATATAAACTATAGTTTCCAAATTTTCATATGGATATCTTGAAATTTATGGACTATGATAGAAAGGAAGTGAAATAATAAATGAAGTCAGAGATGTAGTCAACTCACTAGTAATAGAAGAACTGTATGCCACCACAAGTCACTGAGATGTTCAGGGCTTTTTTTCTGACTAAAATTGGAAATCCTATGACATTATCTAACTTATTGCATATTTTGAGCTATTGGGTAAAATCTCATAAGTGTAATACATGAATGGTCACAATAAGGGAAATTTTGAGCCACTTTTGGTCAACTGGCATCCCTCACTGCTTATTTCACTACAAAGTATAAATTGTTCATCCTTCACACTGCAGCCTCATTGATGTCTAAAAAAGACCAACCAACCAACCAACAAACAAACAAACAAAAACAGTGACCGTATTCAGAGACAAAACTTAGATGTAGCTACTGAACATGCATGTCTGGATCTTATTTTTCTCAAATAATACAGTACAAATGGGATTAGAAAAGATAAGTGTCCTACTTTCCTTTCTGTAGCTTTGATAAAATGCCATGACACAATGCAACTTAGGGGAGAAAGGATTTGTTTCAGTTAAAAGTTTTATATTACAGTCCATCATTTTAGGGAAGTCCAATCTGCAAGAACTTGAAGCAGCAAGTCAAGACAGAAATGAAGCATGAATATATGCTAGGTACTCAACTACCTTTCTCTACTCTTATACAACCCAGGACCCCAGCCTAGCAGTGGTGGCACATGCCTTTAATCCCTGTACTCAGGAGGCAGAGACAGGCAGATTTCTGTGAGTTCAAGGCCAGCCTGGTCTACAGAGAAAGTTCCAGGACAGGCAGGCTCCAAAGCTACAGAGAAACCCTGTCTTGAAAAATAAAACAACAACAACAAACAAACAATCCAGGGCTCCAAACCAAGGAATGGTCCCATCCACTTTCATACTGTCTTCCCACGTCAATTAAGGCAATTAAGACAATTCCCCACAGACACTCACAGGCAGACCTGATTTAGATAATCAATCCCTCATTGAGGCTATCTTCTCAAGTTATTCTAGATTACCTAAAGTTGACAGCTACAAGTATTCATTACAGTAAAGGAATCTCAAAGAAGAAAGACAAATGGGCACTGGAGGAAGCACTCATAACAAAAATAAAATAGATTCTAGCTCAGTCCTCACTCCCATACCATCAGCCCTAACTCTATCCATATTATATATCTACAATTAGCTGTGATTTCTGCATAATCAGTCAAGTATTCCAAGCAAGAGAGAAGAAGTCGTTATACTGCACAATGATAAATGCTGCTGTGGCAGAAGGGTCAGAAGATGCAAAACATCTTAATAGTCATAGTGATCGTTGTTATAGGAAATAACAATACAGTAAAACAGTGTGGTTATAATTATTGTATTCAGTGGGTAATATGAGTTTATCCCTGTTTCTATATGTAAATTCATGGATCCCAATAAATGGGAGCACTAGTAAATTCATAGAACTAAGAAAAAATTGTTTGCTTCATATGAATCAATGTGGAATACTTCAAAAAAGAAAGGCATGAATAAGTAGGTATATAAATTTCAGACTATGCTGGTAATATGTGTGTACTTAAATGATACTGCTCTTTCTGCTTTTTCAGTCAAGTTTAGAGATAAGAGAATGACTTTAACTATTATTGCTTTTCTCAAAGAAACCTAGAAGGAAAAAATGGCCAATGAAGAGGCTCATTGGGGATTGTACTCTTGTACTTCTCAAGAAATCAACAGATTTACAATTGTTAAGGAGATGAAATTATTCATTATCATAGGAGCCCTTTCAAACTTAAGTGTCCTATTCAAATTAATTTTTGTATGATACTCCTGAATATTACTTCAAGATATAGAAAGTGTGTATACCATAACTTCTCAGACCTTGAAAGGGCACTTTACAGCTTCTGAAGAAGCCTATTATAGGGCTTTTCAAAATCTTTATAGCTCTCAAGCTGTCTCCAGAGGCCCTATAATCCAAATTAGAGAAAACATCGATGATTTCATTGAAGAAAAATGATGAATACTAGAATGTTCCCAAGTTCTGGTTACTTTGCTCACACTATATGACTTAATGTCTCTGAGTAAAACTCGAGGTTAGGTTTGAAGTGATAGTGAGGGGGACAGCAGCATGAAAGTCAAGACTCAAACAAAGACCATATGTTTCAAGAAAGAGAAAAAAATGACAGTGGACTCAGTAGAATCCAATATCACAAGGACTCATCACATAGTGACAGAAGAATTAAGAATTCTTCTTAGTCAACAGAAGTCAACAGAATTCTACATAGTCCATAGAAGAGGCAAGATAGAAAATGTGTGACACCTAGAATTAAGAGGCAATGCAGAACTCTTGCTCATACATTTAAAACATCAAGATAATATAGGCAACTGTCTAGCAACTGTGAGGACCTAAGTTCAATACAGTGTAAAACACACTCATGCATGCGCGCACACACACACACACACACACACACACACACACACACACATACACACAAATATAATCATGGCAACATCAACACATTAAAGCAAGTGTAGAACCTTTACAAGTTTAGTATTCCAAGAAACTACATAAAGCCAGACCTGCTCAGATCTTTATCTTTTAAATATTTTTATTAATACTTTGAAAATTTAATTCAAGGTGCTTTATCATATACACTCCAAACTCCTTCCCTTAATTCTCCCCAGATCCAGTCCCACCTCCCCATACTTCATACTTCCTGTCTTCTTTTCTATTTAATAGCCCATTAACTCCAATCAAGTGAAGTTCTCCAGGTCTACTTATTCTAAAATATTGGCATATATTCATTGAATAAAGTGATTAGTTTCATAAATGCAAACATGTAGCATTTCACTATATTCACCCTTATCTTCTGTCATTTGTCAACCCTTCCAATAAATCATTAAATTTATGTATGTGTGTGTGTGTATGTATGCATGTATGTATACACACAAAATCTAGGTTCTGAAAATTAGAGAAAGCATGTGATATTTGTTTATCTAAGGGTTATTTCATTTAATATGATGATTGTAACTGAAGTTTTCCTGTGTCCCAGCCTGCAGGTGATTGGGACAAATCTCTCCCATTCGCATCCCCCAAGTAAACACACAACACAAAGACTTATATTAATTAAAACTGCTCAGCCATTAGCTCAAGCTTACTACTAACTAGCTCTTACACTTAAACTCAACACATTTCTGTTAATCTATATGTCACCATGTTTTCTGTAGCTTTGCCTGTGTGCCATGACATGCTGCTCCCTGCACGGCGGGCTGGTGTCTCCTAAATCAGTCTTTCTCTTTTCAGAATTCTCCTTATCTGCTTATCCTGCCTATACTTCCTGCCTGGTTACTGGCCAATCAGCATTTTATTTATCAACCAATCAGAGCAACACATATTCACAGCATACAGAATGACATCACCCTCAGATGATCTTCAGTTGTTTTTTTTGGGGGGGTTAGTAATGAGCCTTTAATGAGGTCAAGTAGTCATTGGATATGAAACCCTAAGGAGAAATGGCTAAAAGTTCTGCCTGTCAGAACCACAAATTGGCAGAATTCCTGGTCTAGCATTTAGCATCTAGAAGGGATCAGAACAGAAGGTGATTACAATCCCTCTTTTCCACCATGCCCAGGTACCTGCTCCCTGCCTCCATGTACAAAGCCTTTTCTTTTTTAAAAATTTTATAATTTAATTTAATTTTACATATCAGCCACATATTCCCTTGTTCTCTCCCCTCCCGCCTTCCCCCCGGCCCACTCCCCATCCCCATCTCCTCCAGGGCAAAGACTCCCCTGGGGATTGAGTTCAAGCTGGTAGATCTTCAGTTTTATCCATATTGCTAAAACAATATAATTTTATTTGTTACTGCTGAATAAAACATTGTTGTTTGTATGTATCCTATTGTCTTTATCTCTGCTAATGAGAACCTATGCTGATTCTTTTATTAACTAGATTTTGCCTCAGAGCAACTCTTTACTCTTCCACCTTCAAAACTCATTTTCACCAGTCCTAAATAGAACACTTTATAAATTCAGACACACTTCTTTTTGCCTTAGAACATAACTATGATTTTTATTACACTCATATGCTGAGAATCCAAATTATCCAATATTATTATCACACACTTTCCGATAAACTAGCTAGTTATAATTCACATTCACTTAGAATTTCAGTTTTAATTGCAAGTGTTTTGCTAACTATACTTCATGCTGAAGCTTTTTTAATTAATTTTACATCCCGACTGCAGCCTCCCCTCCTTCCTCTCCTCCTACTCTCTCTCCCTACCTCCCCTCTACCACCCACTCAATCCACCCTTCTCCAATATATTCCCTCAGAAAGGGGCAGGCCTCCCATGGGCATCAGCAAAGCATGTTATATCAAGCTGCCATAAGACTGGACAAGGCAATCCAGCATGAGAAATAAGTTCCCAAGAGCCAATCAAAGCACCAGTGACAGCCTCTGTTCCCATTGCCAGGAATCCCACAAATAGACCAAGCTACACAATTGTCAAACATATGTAGAGGGCCTAAGTTGGACCCATGAAGGCTCCCTGGTTGTTGGTTCACTTGCTACCACAACACAGACTAACCTGAAAATATCTCAAGGACTACTGAGTACAGTGAGGAAAAATTCACCTGTTCAATCTTCACCAGCCCTACTTGAATCTGTTTTGTTTTGGGAGTTTCTATGTAAGTCTTCCTCTTGGATAAAATAAATAGTATCACTGTAAAAGAAAGTTTTCAAACAAAGAATTATTTACCTGGGTTATACCATTAGCCAGGAAGCAGAGACACAGGATAGAAGAGAGTCCCCTTCCGGGTCACAATTCCAATAGCCTTTATCTCTTCAAAGTTCCAACAACTCCCAATAGTTACCACCACAGGGACCATGTCATCCACATGTAGATCTTTTAAGGGCATTCAACTTCCAAACTAAAGTAAATAGGTGAGATGTTATTAAGTGCCTATAGCATTTTAGATAAAATGTGAAAAAAGAAAAACCTCACATGCTGTAGTGCTTAACTTCCACAACAGACTCCTGAATAATATTTTCATTTCTTACATTAAAACACTAAGGGAGTAAATAAGCACACAGAAAAATCCACCCAATAAATAGCAGAACAGCAACTTGAGCCCTGGCCAGTGCATGACACATCCAGTTCCCCACCCATGTTAAACTATAAATCTGCAAGCATTTTGCCACATAATTCACTAGGTGTTTGGGGTCATAGTCTTGGCCACAAGCTCATCTCTTTGCCTTATGGAGTCAACAGAATGTTAGGGAAGATGTGGACTGGAATAGGCAGAGCTGGGTTTATAATCTCTCAGGCAAGAATTAAGCCTTGTATGGTCACGGAGACCTGAGTTATGAACCTTAAGACACTGGATTTCCTTTTCCTGTGACAAGTGAGTAGTTCATGGTCTCAGCTTTGCAGAACTACAATCGCATCTGCAGTTTTCAGGATCAAAAGTTCTTCACATGTTTTAGACAGAAAAGGTCAAAACTAGTTCCACATATGGACTCCATCAGTTCCAGCTGATGTCTGTGAGATGAATGAATCCTAAGTAGCCTTTTATGATATATAGCATTTTTGCATATGTAATGGTACCTAGCACTTCCATACTAGATGGAAAGTTTGGAACAAAAATACAAAGCTCTTTAGCACCTTCAGAAAACATAGTATGTAAATAGAAAGGCACTGAAACACAAATCAGACATTGTAATAAACAACTGTGGATTTATGAGATTTAAAGATATATTTTGTGTGTCAACAAGAATGAAGAAACCAATTCCAGTGCCAACAGAGGCTGTGCTGAAGCTAATGGATTTAAATATATAATATACACCTAACTTCCCACTGGTAATATGCACATTTTTTCACAAAAATAGAGATAAGTTGTTTTTCTAAAAGATTTTTAGATTAAATAGTCAAGATTAAATTCAAAGTAATGTGGTCTTATCTCAAGTGGAAGAATAAGTATTTCGGACATGTTCACATATATCTGAGACAGCATGTTATAAAGCTGTTTCTGAGTCCAGTCACCATTGTTCATGTGACTTCTAATTCCATCAAAACAAAAAAAAATATTGTACCTTTCCCAAACTCTCATTCTTTTATTTCCAAATGAAAAGACTGTCAATAAAACATTGCCTCTTTCCCATTAATGCCAAAAACTGCACTTCTCTTCTCAAATTTGTCCCATACAAACTCTGATGTAGGAAAAGCTACTTGTTTTACCCAAAGTGTACCCCTCAAGCGGATTTTAATATAGTTGAGAGGCAATAGTAAAGAGTTTCATATGCCAAATGATATTGTGTGAATCCTCACTCTTGGGCAATAATTCAATAATATATGTCTTTTCCTCATAGGGAAGTGGTCATATATGGACAATTTGAAAGTGAGGTGAGTCCATTCCTTGTTAGATGAACAGGCTGTGGCAAGATACATTAGGACCAAAAGGTTTAAAGGTTCATACTTCAGATGACAGGAAGAACTCAATTTCTGTTTAATACCAGCAAAGCTTCTGTCGAAGTTTCTAAAATGTTCCCATGTAACCAGTTCTTTGGTACTGAAGCAAAGAAGAAAGTGCCGTGTTAGAGGCCCTGACATCTTCTTCTTTTTCAAATAATGTATTTTGATCTTGTTTTCCCTCCCTCAACTCCTGCCAGCCCCATACTCACCCAACTTTATATCCTTTCACTCTTTCTAAAACAAAAACAAAAATACCACAAAAACAAATAAGCAGAACACCAATAAGACAAACAATGACAAAAAAGAAAAGGCACACACGTAAACACAAACATACCATATAAATAAATTATAAATAGATAGATAGATAGATAGTTAGATAGATAGATAGATAGATAGATAGATAGATAGATAGATAGATAGATAGACAGACAGCATTGAATTTGTTGGCCAACTATTCCTGGGCATGGGGCCTGCCCTGCAGAATGGTTGATATACTCAGTAACACTCCATTGGAGAACACTGATTTTCCCTTTTGCCAGTAAGCATAAATTGAAAATATCTTATTGGATAGTGGTGGGCCCCATGTGTACTTACCTCTCTCAGTGCTGGGACCCCAACTGGCTTGAATATAAGCATGTCTTGTGCATGCTAACAGTCTCTGTCAGTCCATACATGCATCAGTCCTTTTGTGTTTGGAAGATGCTTTCCTTGGGGTCATCTATCACTTTGACTCTTACTTTCAGCCTCCTCTTCCATATATCTTCCTAAGCCTTGAGGGAAAGGGTTTGATGAAGACATACCATTTATGACTTAGTGCTCCAAAGTCTCTCACTCTCTGCACATTTTCCAGTTGTGGTTTTCTGTGTTAATTGCCATTTACTGCAAAAAGAAGCTTCTCTGATGTGGACTGAGTGAGGTACTTATCTATGAGTGTAGCAGTATATCATTGCTACGTTCCTTTAGCAGAATAATAGTAGCAGGATTTCTCCTAGGCCCATGGCTACCTAATCTTAGGTTCTTGGCCACTTTGGCACTGTCTCATGTAGGTTCTATGTCATGGATTAATCCTTAAATTCACTTAAAAAGTGATTGGTTGTTGCCATAGCATTTGTACCATTATTTCACCAGTATATCTTGCAGGCAGATCACTGTTGTAGGTTTCAGACTTCACAGCTTGGTGATATTGATGAGTAACTTTCTCTTCTAGGAGCATTCAGAGAGGCCCCATCTTCTGACCTCTCACTGAATAGGGTCCTACTGTAAGAGTAAGGGAGTTTCTTAATTTTCTTCAGGGACAGGGGTAATTGTTTCCAACTTTTTCCTCTTTAAAACATTAGGTAAGACTATGATGCAAAATCCTTAGCATTCTATACATAATAGCTGCTTTCATTATTATTACTATTATTATCATCAGTAGCATCACTGTCATTATTAAAGGAGAGAGTAAATGTCACTGTACAGCCAGCAACAATGCTGGTCTCACAGACACTTCCATAATAGGAAAAGAGAAAGTATATAATGTCAGAACTACAAAGAAGGCAGGAGATTAAAGACCAATTCTCAACATACTGATTGAGCAGCTGTGGGACTCTGACCTTCTGAAAACAGCATCTTCTGGCACCATTCCTCTGTGACAGTACGGGCTCAGAAATGTTCCTCCATCACTTGAAAATCACCACATTAGAAGGGGAAGTTGATAGGCATGTTCATATCAGCTTCTCTTTTATTTTCTACAGTATACATTAACAGGTCTCTACCCAATTTCTCTTTCTTTAATGGGGGACTTCACCTTCTTTCATGACATTGTTGTTTTGCTACTTGACACGTAAAGGCTTTTACTGAAAGCAAAGTACAATTTACAACATAGAACATTTCTAAATTATAGGTTGTGTGAAACTCCGGTCACCGTTTTGGAAAGACAAATTTCCAAACCAGAGGGAAATAGCAGCAAATAATAGTACTTGGTGACACAGATGCCAAACAAACTGGAGGTGACATTAGGATCTCCATTTTAATTTTCTTTTCCTGAATAGATGATCACTTCCAACTCTCTGTAACTTGGTAGGCAGCCTTCATGCTGTGAATCTGCCTAGCATTCTTCAGAGCACACCTCCATATATTAGAGTGAAGACTGATCTGTCTTCCTGCAGAAAAGTATGCTAGCATCCTATAGGCATGGATCAGAGATGAAGGGCAGAATATTTTACCAAACACCTTGTCCAATATTCTCCTCTGTTTATTCACATACTATCCCATGATTTTCAGTAAAGGCTAAAGAAGCATTGCACTTAGAAAAGAAACAAAAGGACTTGACCACACAAATAGTGTTTTCTTCCCTCCCTTCCTCAGCAGGTTGGATCATGAAGAGAGAGACTGCTCTTACTGAGGAGGGGCTCCCAAGGAAGACAATCTTTGTAAATGATTAATAGAAGATTATTCCCCAGCTTAGACTTGTCCAGGTGATTCTTATGAATCTGCAGTAGCTCCACACTCTTGCTGAGGACTATCGCAGCTCCATTATGACCTGAGTTGCTGCTGGCTTCTGTGAAATCATCTTCTTTTATCCTCTCCCTACATTTTTCTTTTGGTCCTGTTGTTTCTCAAACACATGTGCATTATTCCAGTCTTAGGACATTTTTACTACCTGGGCACTGTCTCTCTGAAAGGTCAAACTATCACATAACTAGTTTCTTATCATTCAAGTCAGATCCAGTTTACCACCCGAACAATACCTTTCCTGACATGAAATAAAGTTACCCCAACAAACTACAATATCACTCCCATATTTTTCTATCTGTCCAGAAGTTACTACTTTATGATTTTTACTTGTTTTCATGTTAGCTCCTACTTTTAGAGCAGTGGTTCTCAACCTGTGGGTAAGAACATCCTTGGGGTTGGGGTTAACAACATCGCATATCAGATATCCTGTGCATCAGATATTGACATTAAAATTCCTAACAGTAGCAAAATTACAGTTATGAAGCAGTATTGATACAGTTTTATAATTGGAGTGTCAGCACACATGAGAAACTGTATTAAAGGGTCACAGCATCAGGAAAGTTGAGAACCACTGCTTTAAAATATAAGCTTTCTTCTGTCTTTTGTCCCACTGTAACTTCAATACCCAGAAGTGTTCAGCAGTCCTAATGGGTATAGAGTATAAAATCTCAGGAACTATACAGCTTTAAATACCATATACTTGAAATATTTCTTAGAGGTAGAATACATTTGTGATACATAAGAATAAATAAATGTGGGGCACCAGACTGAGTTCCGGGAATCCAATTGATGAGAGAGAGGAGAGATACTGCAGGTGAGGGATGTTGAGATCATGAAGGGAGGACGTGCAGAGATGACCAGCCACACTAGTGGAAGCCCACGAACTGTGGACTGGTGGCTGTGGAGCCCCCATGGGACTGGACTAGGCCCTCTGGATACAGAAGACGGTTGTTTGGCTCAAACTGTTTGGGGGGCACCCAGGCAGGGGGATCGGGATTTGTCCCTGGTCTATGGGCAGGCTTCTGGAATCCGGTGCCTGTGGTGTGACACCTTGCATAGCTTTGGTGCTTGGACCTGCCTAGGCTCAGTGTACTGGGCTCTGCTGACCCCCCATGGGAGACCTTGATTTGGGGGATGTGGGGATGCAGGGTGGCTTGGGAAGGAGGGCTGCGGGGTGGGAGGAGGGAGGAGGGGGGATCTGTGGATAGTATGTGGAGTGAGTAGAAAAATGAATAAATGTGGATGTTTAAATTGAATATAATGAAAGAAAATATGACTTGATAATCACACAAACCTAATAAATAGAACAGCAGGCAAACAACTCCTTGTCCTCGACCTGCTCAGGTCTTCTTGGATTTTTGTTTGTTTTGAAAGTTGTCCTGGGGAACAATTATGCCCACCTCTTTACATATGCTTAATGCATTTCTTTTAAAAATAAATTTTAAAGAAAGAGGACAAGGAAAATCGCAAAACAAATACAATATGTATAGACAATAGGTAATGGGAAGATAATAAATATGATTGAGATAATATTTTTTAAAACCTGTGCTTTTCCCTCCTCACAGAGTACATTTGTTTTTTTCCTGTAAGAGGTCTTCCATTTGCCAGAAAGGAAATGAAGACATGTGATACAGGGGATAAACTAAGAGTATGTCACGTGGCTTCCCACACAATGAGTCAGCCAGCATCTTTATGAGCCACTGTTATTTTAAATCACTGTTTCTAAGTTCCTTTTCGTGGATTAGCTGGTGTCAAAAAGGCAGGTGTGATATGGAAAAAGAATAATAGATAAGGCAGAAAGAGGAAAAAAGAGAGTCATGTGTCCTGGCTGTGGACAGTAACATTGAGCCTTGAGATGATTTCATGTCCTCACTTTCTGTGTGACAAGCTACAGTTAGACATCCTGGGGTCTATGTACATCAAAATAAACTGGGTCATTCAAAGTGGTCATAAATAAAGAGAGTCCTTATTTATGAATCTTCCAAACGTTCCTTGATTCATACATATCAAGAGACCTGGGGTTGAAGTAAAGAAGGCAATGGGGGCTATATAGAGGAAATAGCAGGTATCTCAGGCTTCTGTACCCAAAGGGGGCTAAACAATATCTAGCCCACTGAACAAGCCAAAGAGACTTTGCTCAAGCCAAGAAAGAACAGGATGAAAGCTGCAGACTTCAGCATAGATGCCAGCTGAGCAAGCAGCTTCAAGAGATATCACCAAGTGACAGGAACACAAGAGGATTGCAATGTTCTCTCTCCCACGTAAGTCACATAAAATCATAGCATACTCACACACCACAGTCATCATTATAATTATAATCTCTGGAGAGAAAATGAAGGATGCACATTTTCCCTGCATGTGACATTTGTCACAAAAGATTCTTGAGATTCTTCTGTACAAATTGCTAACTGGGATTTAGGGGAAACACTGGGATAGCGTTAGATAAAATCCAGCTGGCAGGTGAACATTGTGGCTTCCTGATACAGATCCTCACTCAACCATAGATTTTCTATAGTTCAGATAGAAGCTTTCCTTTTACTGAAAGTACAATTCAGCAAAAGTCAGAATATCTGACAAAATTTGAACTTGCTATGCTGAGACCTGCTCACTTCTAAGACATACCTAGTTACAGTTAGAGGGCTTTCTCCTATTCTGGATCTATTGTGAAATAAAATTCAAGACATGGTGAAGTCCATAACCTATAAGAGAAACCTCCAGGTTCTCCCACACTTCATTACAGGCAAGACAAAAACATCAATACTAAAATTTCATATACCCATCCAGCATTTCCCAAAGAAAAGCCTGTGAAATATAAATCCTATGAGATTTTCTTTGAAAAAAAAAAAACAGGGGCTATGAAAAATCTTAAAGCAAAACTCTTTTATTAGTTTCTCCTGCTGAGGAGTTAAATGCATACCAAAGGCTCTAAGAACACTAATTTTCTTTAGCATGACTCTCCTAACTTATTTGGCTCCAGAACATTCTTAATGGACAACTAGTCATCAGCATGTAATATAATTAGCATTATATTGAGGTATACTGCAGCATACCTCAAATCCAAGCACCCAGCAGGTAGAAGCAAGAAAAGGAGAAAGAAGGGATAAGGAACACTGATGATGCTTCAAAAAACCATAGAAAACATTGTTTTATAAGTGCTCTGTCTCTGTCTCTGTGTCTCTCTGTCTCTGTGTCTCTCTGTCTCTCTCTCCCTCTCTCTCCCTGTCTACATATACACATACACAAAATGTATGTGTAGTGGAGTTACTCCTATGTGTGATAATTCATCTCTATCTAACAAAAACCTCTGTTGGGGCTGTAGAAATGGCTCAGTAGTTATGAGCAGTTATTGCTGTTGAGAAGGGCTTGGATTTGATTCCCTGAACCTACATGGTAGGTCACAAGTCCCTATAACTCCACTGATAGTGGTCTGATGACATTTTCTGGCCTCCTCAGCCACTTGTGTGCATTTGGTGCTCATAAACTCACACATGTTCTGCCCCGTCCAGCAGGGCTTCAACGGGTTCTTGACCACCCTAAGGATGGAATGATTAGGGACAGGAAACACAAAGGAAATACACCAAGTCAAGATTTCTGATCAAGGTGCAACTTTATTTTTCTCCAGGAGGGTTTGTATAGTTCCTGCAGGGTGGGGGGAGCAAGAGGCTGTTATCTGCATAAGGTGGGGCAAACTAACAGGATGTTTACAGGGTGAAAAGGTCAAGGGCTCTATTCAATGTCCTGTTGGTAGGCAGCCTGACTGTAAGATGATCTAGTTCCCTGTCTTATGGGGGTCTGTATTTTTTCACTAACTAGAGGTTCTGTCCTTGTCCCTGACAATGTTCATGCACATAAATTAGATAGATAGATAGATAGATAGATAGATAGATAGATAGATAGATAGATAGATAGATAGATAAAAATCCAAGCCCCAGGAAAGAGAAACTTCCTTTTGAGTTATTGGTCAGAGCAGGGGTATGGTATCCAAGAGATACCATAACAATACAGATTATGGCCATTGACCTTGATTTTCTCCCAGAACTTGAAGGTACAACCCTATTACTGAAGACACCTGTGGTGGTTCGAATGTGAATGACTCTTCCATATGCTCATATACTTAAATAGTTGGTCTCCAGTTGGTGAGACCATTTGGGAATGATTAAGGGGTTTGAGGTTTAAATCTCAGTAATACGGTTGCCACAGCAAGATCTGCATAATGGTGATACTAGTTCACCGGTTGACATTTCAGTATTGATTGGGGGAAATCTCACAAGGCCCCACTCCTGTAAGCAATGATGAGGTGTGTCACTGAGGTGGGCTTTGAGGTTTAAAAAGCCAACACTATTCAGTTATCTCTCTCTGCCTCCTCCTTATGTGGATTAAGATGTGAGCTCTCCGCTACTGTTCCAGCACTATGCCTGCCTGCCTGCCTGCTGCCATGCTTCCCACAATGATGGTCATAACTCACCCTCTGAAACTGTAAGCCCCCAATAAACTATTTCTTCTATAAGTTTCCTTGGTCAAGGTGTCTCTTTACATCAATAGGAAAGTAATTAAGTCAACATCCCCATGTGCTCAAAACAGGGTTTGGAAGAAAAAAGCTGGTACTGTCCTGGAAGCCTTGGCCTTGAGCTCTAGCTTTTCAGAGTATTGGAAGATGTTATGCAAGCTGCCAAAGGAGAAAAGTAATAAACACTACTACCCAACTATTAAGCCTGTGATGCACAATGACAGGCCTGGAAAGATATCCTCAGTGGTATAATAGTCACACATTTATATTGGGAATAAGCAAAAACTATTGAACTTAAAGTCTACTTAATAAGAGGGGATTTATGCCTGGTACTGTAAACCTAGCCAAGTACCCATGGCTTGAGAGATCTAGACCCTAGAGGAGTACCTACTACTGCTGTATTCCTAAGTCAATATGCTTTCTAACTGTATTCTAAATAGTTCTCTTTATACTCACAGATTAGCATAGCTTTTACTCTTCATTAAAGATGATTCTTTTTGCAGCAGATGGTGGCTACCACTGGTCAAAACACTGAAATTAATGACTAAGGAGTTCCAAGCCTCAACTGTTACATTGATAATGCAATTCCTACACTTAAGATTCTCAAAACATTGTGGAAGAGAATTTGGCAAGATTGTAAAATTCAGAGGACCAGGATACCTGCTGCAAGATAGTGTCTTCTAGACATGACAAGGTTGCTACACAAATGAAATCTCAGTAATACAGTTGCCACAGCAAGATCTGCATAATGGTGATACTAGTCCTCCGGTTGACATTTCAGTATTGATTGGGGGAAATCTCACAAGGCCCCACTCCTGTAAGCAATTAATGTCTACTGACAGAGGAAGAATCATTTTTCTCCAGAGATGAGAGCCCTGATATGTTTTCCAAACCCAAGTCCTAAACACGTATACATATGAGCAATACCAAATAGAAGAGGAGGTCATAAATAAAGACGGAGAGGGTAGGTACATGGGAGAAATTGTAGGGAAAAGGGGAGGAGTAGAAATGATGTAAATATAGTAATCATGTACATAAATCTCAAAATTAAAAACAAACAAATAAATAAATAAACCAATAAATAAGTTGAATTCTAGATGTTTACAAATTTATTTGCTCCAAGAATGTAATGTGGTCATGTACCTGTTAACAAACAGGGGACACCTTCATGAATGTACTTTTGCTTTGCACACACAAAAAAAAGTTATATATCACTTTTAGAAATTTTCTTTTAAAGGTATGAAATTTGCCACTAAGGAAATTATTCATGAGAAATTCTTTCTGAAAGGAACGACCTCACTGTACATATGGACATAATACAGTATCAATTGTATTACTACATTTAATGATAATTTCTCTTTATTAAAAAAGAGTATAACAATAAAAATTATACGAGAAGTTACCATAAACTTGAGAGGGGAAGATGTGAGAGGTGTTGGAGAAGCAGATATGATGCAAATACAATGTACACACATATGAAAATTTCAAATAAAATTTTAATTAGAATTTAAAAAAAGAGTTCAAGACAAGTCTCAGTTACATAGCACATCTGAGACCAGCCTTAGTTGTACAGACCCTACTGCACTAAAATAAAATTTAAAACATAGACATTGGAAAATACCACTGTTTCACATTATATTTAACAGAGAAAACATGAGCATAATTCCATGATTTCAGAATCAAGGTGACTCAAGAGCTTGAGAAATAATAGGAGCAACAAGAGCTAGCTGACAGATGAACTCTACCTTTCTGCCTTCCTCCATCAACCACATCCCAAACCACCCTAAACAAATCTACAATGCAAACAAAAATCACTGGGCTTGCTATATGCACGTGTAGTTGGAGACAAACCACCCCAGACAAATTTCCTCAGCCTAACACCCTGATATAGAAATTCTACAGCTTCTGCTGAATATACAAATAGTGAAATCATAAGTAAACATGAAAAGGAGAATGCAAAGTTATTGAAGGAGCCTATGTAATTACCAAAGGATTTCTGAGATCATCTAAATCCAGCCAAGAGTCTGTTTAACAAACCTGAGGGCAAGTGTCTCCTAACACAATATATATAGTGCACATCCAGTAAATACAGAGTAAATGGACTGTAGTGTAAGAACAAATGCATTTGTTATAATAATGACATTTTTGTTTTTCAAAGATCTAGGACCCATTGAGTGTTATTAATAACCCTACGTGATATCTCTTTCTGCTCTTCTTCCCCGCTCTTTTTCTTCCCCCAGTGATAACAGACAGACATAACTTACTAGAAGACTAGGAAGAGAGAATAGATGTCTCGGGCTCAGAGAAGAGAAAGATGAATTAAAAAGGTAGTGAGACTAGTTCCCAAGTCCCAGGAAGCATCCTACTAATGGAAGTATCTTAAAATTAGTATAGCTGAATTGATCCCCCTAGATATCACATACTAAATGCCTTATACCATTCTTATTGGAGGAAGTGAAGCACTGGCAACACTGCTTAAGTTCCAGAGAACTTACAATTAGACAAGGAACCTAGTACCCATTGGTTACAATGGAATATTTCATGGAGGCCTCCATGCTGTAGCCTTGTTATTCAATATTGGTACAACCAAGGGGGGAAAGAACATCGGAATTTAATGAACTATTCATGATGGTCTTGAAGCCAATTTGATTTGACTGGTGTGTGTGTGTGTGTGTGTGTGTGTGTGTGTGTGTGTGTGTGTTACTAAGCATCAAACTTAGGGTCTTAAGCATTTTAGGCAAGTTCTGCATCACTGAACCACATCCCCAGCTCTCATGCAATTTCAAGAAATAAAAAAAAAACAGTTACTTTACCTCAGCTATTATGAGAAAACCAATCTTTTTCTTCAATATATCTTCATAATGAATTCCAGAAATGTTACTTATGTATCAGATATATATGTGCATAAGCATATACACACATATATATGTGTACCTTCAGATATCATATTCTCCACTGGTAAATTTAAAAGCCTCTTCCAAGGCTCCCTGAGCTGTAGGTTCAGTTGATGTCATCGCCTCTGTCTAAAGAATAAATACTGTCACCACCGTCATTCGGTTTCTTATCTCTCAATGAAAAAATATGCTAAATAGGTTCTTGATCTCCAACTCTTACAATTAAATTCAATTGAGTGTAATATGACTTGGAAAATGTAGGTAATGGGGGATGTTAATTTCTGATTCGGCATCATGCAGCAAGGAGGGGGATGGGAAGCAGAATCAGTCTCCTTAGTGTCACCGTCATCCACATTCAGGAACAAAGCACTCATAAATTATCTAAAGAGATTTGACAGTTTTTCCCTTTCACCTGAGCTAAGACCTTGGGACTGTGTGTGTGTGTGTGTGTGTGTGTGTGTGTGTGTGTGTGTGTGTGTACATGTGTGTTTGTGTGTGTACATGTGTGTATAAATACAAAGAATAGAGAAGCATTTAAAAGACACTGAAGCAGTAAGACAGGTTGCCTATGACAACAATGATCTGTCACAATCTGTCTCTCATATCTTACCATCAAAATGTCCACAGAAAGGCACTTGCCTTAGAAAAATTCCTTCTTTTTTATATAAAGTGTTTATCTCAGTTAGACAGCTGAGTAGTTGATTGTGACTATCAGTAACATTAAGCATCACAACTCTACAGATAATCTAACTTCCATTGGTTCTGATAGAGATATGAATTAAGCAAGGATTAAATTAGACTGTAATTATAGTTGGGTAATGAGGATAAAGGTAATTTTAATTTCTTCTCTTTACCTACCTGTACTTTTCCTATATGAAAATATTTATTTGCTAAATCATAAAAAAGAATTTAAGAAATTAGAAAATTGTTCATAATGTTGGTATTAGAGTGCAGCTTTCAGCATGGTGAAGCAGCAGAAAACAAGCCTTGTCACTCTGCCATAAACAACTAAAAAACTGCAAACTATAAATATATGAACTCGCAAAGAACTGTTTAGGCACAAGGCATTACAGAAGGAACTGTGCTTAGGCCCATTTTTTCAGGCAGTTACACAGCATGGAAGACAACAATCCCAGCACAACATTTTTTTTTTGAAAATAAACTTATACAATTTTAGAGAAAGTGAAGCATGTGGTGTTTGCAGGATATGAAAACAACGAGTTTCAGATATCTTCACGGAAGTCTTGCTTAGAAATACATTGGAAAAATGTTTATGTATAAGGTAATACTCAGTGGTGGGTGCTGTAAACAAAGCTACAACAGCTCTGGAAGCAGATTGGATTTTGATCACCTCAAGTATGGCTATCATGTTGAAATGTAAAGCACACAATAGTAACTTTTGCAATACCCCATCACAATGTAGGTGGAACTAACTACCTGTACTTTAGATTACCCTTGACCAAATTGATCTACAAGTTATCTGTTTCACAAAATTAAGTTGATTTCTTAAAAGCTACCAATGAGAGATAGATAGTTTACACTACACAATCAAGCCTTACTTGACATAAAAAGTACTTAGAGAATATGAAACATAACCAAGAGAAAAATAATTCAATTGAAATAACTCATAAATAACAAAAATGATGAAAATAGACTTTGTAATGGCCATATGTATGTAACATGAAGAGACAAATGAATGACTTAAATTGGAAACAGCATTGTAAAATTCAAAATAAAATATTTACAAGATGAATTTAACAGCAGTGCAATCACTGAAGAATGAATGATGAACCAGGAATTGACAAGTCTAAAGAGCGTTTGTGGGAGAAAAGGGACATACATAGAATTCTAACATCTGGTGAACAGTATAATGCACCCTTACTATGCTTATGGTGAATAGAACTGAAAAGAAAAATACTTAAAGAAATAAAACATGATTTATTTTTAAAATATTTTTTCTAAATTATAAACCCATAGAATAATGAAATTTAACAAACCTCAAAGAATATAAATAACAACAACAAATCACATCAAGACCCCCAGGATAAGGTAGTTAGAAACCAAAGATAGGAAGAGAATCCATAAGGCTTTCAGATGGGAGAAATAGGGAGTTTACAAAGAGAATAAAGATTAAAATGGACAGACTACACATCACTCCCACATAAGCCGAGTGATGATATAAAATTGATACATTAATGACCAGAAAATAGAAATTTAGAATTGTACACATAGAAAGAATATTCCTCAAAAACAGATAAAATGGACTTTTTTCAGAAAAACAGACTGAGATATTCTGTCCAGCGAAATTTTAATACTTGAAATATAAAAAGATGTTTTTGAGATATAAGGGACAGTGATCCTAGAGAAAACCCTACACTAACATAAAAGAAGAAAAACAGAAGTGCTAAGTATTTGTGCAAATAGACAAAGTTGTTTCTCACTTTAAAAAACTTTACAGTTAAATTTATTTCAAAATAATTGTACAAATATATCTTAGGGATTAACAAGTATAACTACAAAATAAATACCCCAAAATATTTTTAAATGGAGGAAATAACCATAAGTATAGGTTTCAAGCACACACACACACACACACACACACACACACACACACACACAGAGTGGGATAGATTGACATAAATTTAAGGGGTCATGCTTTAAATTCTAGTACAACTAGTGGGGGGAAATAAAATGTATAGCTATAGCTATATGGGAATAGTAAATGACTTTTTTGAATAGGATCCCAGACAATCAGGAAATAAGGCCAACATTTGATAAATGAGACCTCATGCAATAAATTTAAAAGTTTCTGTTCAGCAAAGGAAATAGTCAAGTGAAGAGACACTCTATAGAATGAAACAAAAACCTTTGCCAGCTGTATATTTAACAGAGGATTAATTCATTAAAGAACTAAAAAGAAAACTGAACAAGAAGTAAACAAATTCTCCAGTTGATAAATAGCCTAGTGAATGAACTGATAGTGCACAAAGGAACAGATACTAATGCATAGTAAATATGTTTAAAAATACCATTCAACCTCAGTAGCCCTCTAATTCCAGTCAGAATACCAGATGGGCATGGATGTGTGTGAAAGAGAGCCTCTATACACTTTTGAAGGCAAGGTAAACTAGTCCAAGCTCTATGGAACCAGCACGATCAAAAAAAATTTAGAAGGGTCCATTAGATAATCTGAATCTAAGTGTCACACTGATAATCCTGGTTAAACTAAATGGGTTACAAAACAAAACCAAAAGTCATTAATCTAGGCAAAAGACTGGTAGGAATGGGGGTGTTCACAGGTATGGGAAGGAGGTAAGAGGGGAGTAATCACAACATATTATATATATGCATGAAATTACAAAATAACAAAAATAATTTTTAAAAAAACACTAGTAATAGACCTACCATACAACCCAGCTATACCATCCCTGGCTATTTACTTGAAGGACTAACTCCAAGTCCACAAAGCACAGAGATATGTACACATCAATGTATACTGCAGTGCTGTTTTCAGTAGCCATGCTATGGAATCAACCTAAGTAGGCATGAAAACTTTTCTCTCAAATCTCTACAGCACACATGATTGGAGAAAATCCCCAGTTCCTGTGCTATGGAATGTACCATATTCATGCCATACTTCCTAGAGTGCTCCCAGATTATGACTCAATGCAGGAACATTACAAAATTAGCCTCCTTCTTGGCAGACACATGAATCCTCCAACATACAATCTTGACTCAAGAACTGCCCATTGGCTGCTTAAGAACTTGCTTAGAACTGCACCCCAGTGTAAGTCTCTTCCATACAACCCCTCTTTGCTTCTTTATTCTCAAGAGCCAGATCTGCATCATGCTCTTACACTTTCTCATTCTGATTCCCTGCCTAGTACATCTATTGAATATCTAATCCTATCCTGGCATGTGCTTTTCCAAGGGCATGTACTAATTCCTAGACACTAAATATAAAAATATGTATAAATTAAACCTTAAAAGTAGAAAAGTATGCCATACCAATACAAGTCATTAAACTAAGTACCCACATTAATATTAAAGAAGTAATTGAGATAATGAATGTTGGCACAAACAGAAGTATTTGTGTTTCAAGAGGTCCATGTCATGGTGAACAAAGAACCAAGGTCTCATACATATGAGGAAAGTATTCTACTACTGATCTATATTCCCAGTGGTTTTGAAAATCACTGGAAATTTCATACATGTATACAATTTATCTTGATCATTTCCAACCCCACTCTCCACCTAGGCCTGTCAAACACATGTCCCTCCCAACTCAATGTCTTTTTTCAATATTTTATTTAATATTTGAAATTTTCATCTCTAAAACATTTTGATTATATCTATCCACCCCACCTCCTTCTAATTCCCACTAATGTCCCCACCATGCCTCTCTATCAACTTACTGTTTTCCCTTTTTCTTATTTTAATAATCCCTTGAGTCCAATAGTGCTGCCTAAATGTATATGGTTGTGGTAACATCCAGGAATCAACCTAGATGTCCATCAACAGAGGAGTAGATCAGGAAAATGCAATATATATGTGTATATATATGACTATTACTCAGCTTTAAAAAATAAAACCACAAAATTTATAGATAAATACATAGATCTTTTCAACATAATAATCCGCTGAGTCCAATTAGTGCTTCCACTCTGTACATGGGTACAACAACTGGTACATAGACATGTAAGTAGAAGACACATCTTTCTACCCATTTCTAGCCATCAGCTGTACCATTCTCTAGCTAGAGGTGGGTACTCAGAATCCTCTCCCCCATTCTTTTGAAATTTCAACTGGCATATAGTATATAGGTCCCATGTAGTTAAAAATATAACTAGATTGGTATATGGTATAGGTATACTGCATAGGTCTTATGAAGTTAAAAATAGAGGCTATAAGTTGATGTATGCAATAACATGCATTCCCAAAAGACAGCAACTCAGAGCACTTCTCTCCTCTCAATTCTCTGACTCTTACATCCTTTCCAGGCCTCTTATCAACAGCAAAAAAAAGCTAAACTATGAATTATAGAAAAATGCTAAAAAAAATCCAAAGACACATAATAAAAAAGTCAATGATTTTTAAAATATACATATAAAATAATATATACATATATAATTTTATATATCTGTTCATATGTTTATATTCACATATAAATATACATGTGTATATAAAACAATTCAAGTTTTGTCAAGAACATAGAGTGTTCCAGTAAGCTTCAGGTATCAGTGTAACACATCCTAGCATCATCTCAGAAACCTCAATTAAGGAATTCCTAAGATCAGATTGGCTTATGGCTGGCCATGTCTGTCAGACTGTCTTAAAGGATGGTTGATGTGAGAGAGTCCAGCACACTGTTGGTACCAGAATCCTTTGGCAAGTGGACCTGGATTATATAAGAAAGCTAGCTTAACATGAGCCAGAGACTGAGCCAGTGAGCAGCATACCTTCATCGTTCCTGCCTTGGGTTTCTGCCCTCACTAACTTCCCTCATGATGTAGTATGTATGGCATGGAAACATAGGCCAAATAAACCCTTTCTTTCCCAAATTGATTTTGGTTATGATGTTTTATCACAGAAACAGAAAAAAGAAAACTACAACATGGAATATCTGTTACATTCATGTATTTCTAATGAGAATGCAAAATATACAGCCACTTTAAAACAGTTTGGCAATTCTTCAACATGCTGAACAGTTAATCAAATGAGCCAGCAATTCTACCAGCAGTATCTACCCAAGATAAATGAAAGCTTAAGTCTACGAGTTCTTACATGCCAATGCTTATGGCAGCACCATGGAAAACAGGTAGAAGGTGGAATCAACATGATGCCCATAAGCTGATGAGCAGGCAAACTTATGTATCCACAGTACTCAGCACTATTCGGTAATACAAACATGTGAGCTACTGCTACACAGAACAACAGAATGAAATCCCAGTATGAAATAAGAGAAACTCAAAAGGCTACATCCTTCATGAGACTGTTTACAAGACATTCTGCAAAAAGCAAACTAGACTCATTAGTGGTTCTGTGATAAGTTTTCTCTACAAGGTATTTTTAAGTGATAGAACTCTCATATTTTAATTATAGTCATCTTTACCAGTCATTTGTCAAAAATTCTTATAAATTTATACTGAACAAGGTTAATTGCACTGAATGGGTACATACACACACACTATATATGTATGTCTGCATACATAATTTATCTTTAAAACTGAGTGATATTATATTGCATAAGAAAGTAAAAGATCTTAATACAAAGTTTATTTTTAAAAAGTCAATAATTTAAAGAGAAAACAGGTTTTCTAAAAAGTCTTCCATTTAGTATAATTTAAATTCCTATTCCTGGAGTTGGACAGCAGGTGGTCTCATCAAGAAGTCATCAAAGTAACAAGCCCATCCAAATGACTGATGGCACTGCTAGGCCCTCAGATAGCAGGCCTGCTGGGAGTGAACTGCTTTTATTATAAAAGCAGTTCATTCCAAAGATATGTTCTTTCTTGTAGAAATTTCTCAAGATAGCAGTAGGCACAGCATCTCTTCAAAGCCTGGGAGTAACAACCAGTCTCTTTGAAAAAAATAAAATGAATATATTCAAAGGACTAATAATAATGCAGACACATCAAAGCAAATGTATTAAAACATATTTATTAGGCCTAAGATAGACATGACAAATAAAAATAGAAATTATGATTATCCAGACTACAACCCATAGCTCCAGAGGAGGGGCTTGGGGACGCATGGATCACCCTGGGAAGGGGAAACAGATGAGATCTCCACGAGTAAACTGGGGATGAGGAAGAGGCAATGGAGGGGAGGGGATGGGGTATGAGAACATGAGGGAATAGGATGGTCGAGCTGGGGGAGGGGCAGAGTGGGAGAGCAATGTAAGAGATATCTTTATAGAGGGAGACATTATGGGGTAAGGGAGAAACCTGGTGCTAGGGAAATTCTCAGGAATCTACAAGGATGACCCCAGATTAGACTACTAGCAATAGTCGAGAGGTGCCTGAACTGGTCTACTCTGGTAATCAGATTGTTGAATACCCTAATTGTCATCATAGAACCTTCATCCAGTAACTGCTGGAAGCAGATGCAGAGATCCACAACCAAGCACCAGACCGAGCTCTGGGAGTTGAGTCGAAGAGATGGAAAGAAATTATATGAGCAAGAGAAGTTGTTAGTGTCTGAGGGAAGCCCCCAAGAAAGCCCAACAGTCACAGTCATGTATGCAATTTAGCAAGAGCGTTTATTGTTTCCAACAGTTGGGGTAGCAAATAGCGACCCCGAAGGGGAGTCACAAGCTCCTTTTAAGCAGAGGTAGGGGAATTCCAGAGAGGAGGGATCAATCTGGTGCCAACTGGTGGAGGAAAGATTAGTCTGGGAGTTGACTAGTGGGAGGCTATAGTGGTTAGGGGCTCATTGGTGGTGGGGGGAAATCTAGTGTCTAGGGGCTTGTTGACGGGAGGGTAGGGAAAGCTATTTTTAGCTAGCAGAAGTCTGGGGGACATCTGCTGAACCAGCAGAAGGGGCTTCGGGTGCCTGTTGAGCCAACAGAAGGGGCTTGGTAGCAGGAGGCTGGGGGGCACCTGTTGATTGGTTGCCTCTAAGTTGTGGTTTTCCTGAGAATTGCTTGCTCAGCTTCAGCCCATTCTAGTGAACTAAAACTAAGGACTGGTCCATGTCAGGGCTGCTAGGGGAGCCTGTTAGGGTCCTGGCTTGGCCATCCAATCCTTTCAGGAGTCAAAATCATGATGGGGAAATCTACAGAGACAACTGAGCCGGGCGGTGGTGGCGCACGCCTTTAATCCCAGCACTCGGGAGGCAGAGCAAGGCAGATCTCTGTGAGTTCAAGGCCAGCCTGGGCTACCAAGTGAGTTCCGCTACACAGGGAAACCCTATCTCGAAAAAAAAAAAATAGAGACAACTGAACCAAGCTCATAGGAACTCACAAACTTTAGAGTGACAGCTGTGGAACTTGTATGGGACTGAACTAGAGCTTCTGCATACTGGAGACAGCTATGTAGCTGGGTCTGTTTGAGGGGCCCCTAGCAGTGAGATCAGGATCTATCCCTGGTACATGAGCTGGCTTTCTGGATCCCATTACCTGTGGTCGAACACCTTGCTCACCCTTGATGCAGGACGGAGGGGCTTGGTCCTGCCTCAACTGAATGTACCAGGCTTTGCTGTTTCCCCAGGGGAGG
>CABHPP010143447.1:0-15902 GCA_902168425.1 Peromyscus attwateri
TCAGCTCAACACAGGTGATGCTCTTCTTTCCTGAGCCCCATGGTACAGAAACCATACAGCTCTCATTCACCTGTCTTCACTATGTGGCCAGGATGCTGTTCGGTAATTCATATCCTTTAATTAAAGAATCTTTCCCAAACAAAAGGTTGTTCATTCCTCAGAGCTAAATTCTGTAAATTTACTAAAAACTTGGTAGAGTAATAGGAAAGACGAGTTGGGGGCTGGAAAAAAATATCTCAGTGGTTAAGAGCACTTGTTGCTCTTCCAGAGGACCTGGGTTCTGTTCCCAACACTCACATTGGCTTGCTTATAACCATATGAAACTCCAGCTTCGGGGGATCTGATGTCCTCTTCTGGGTTACACAGGCATACACACACACACACACACACACACACACACACACACACACATATATACACAGCACACACAGCATACTCACTATACACACACACACAGGCACACACATATATACAGCACACACACAGCATACTCACAATATACATACATACACACACACACACACACACACAGGCACACACATATATATACATATACACAAACAGGATACAGAGAGACAAAAAATACACATAAATAAATCCCTTTTAAAGAGAAAATACTAATCTTAAGCTCTGATATGATAAGTTTCCCCCTTTATTAAGTACACACGTGAAGACACTTTTCTTCCATCTTTGCTACCAAGCCTTGTTATGCAGTACTCACAGATTTGTTCTCCCTCTGGATCTCTAGCCAAAAGAGGTCCAAGTTCTTCCACAGGAATCCCTATATTCTACTATATTCTAGCTGCACCGCCACTGCTGCAGACTTTACCAGTGTTTCAAGTCCATCTCCAATGTGAATGTCTTCGTGACCCCACCCCCACTCCCCAGTTCCATTCAAATTCCTACATCCCTTGAGAACACAGCTTAGATATGCTGAGCAGAAATCCTAAGGGGTTCTGTTGCTGCTGTAGTTTCTACAATATGTTTTATCATCTGAATGTGCAGAATATGCACCTTTGGGGGCCTGGGATGGGGATGACGCACACTTTCTTCAGCCTCCTTGTGTGACCTCTGGGCCCATCTTGTCTGATCTGTTATGCTCCACAAAGCTGTTTCTAGAATACCTTGCTCATTCTCCTGTGCACTCTCTGTCAGGATCCCATTCCAGTTTCAACATAAATATCTCTTTGTTATGAAGAGATACTTAGATTAGCCTTGGACATTTTAAATTACTCTCAATTATTATGAATAAGTAAACGAAATATTTCTTCCACTGGAAACATGCATACCTATTTCCATGAAATTGTATGGGTATTCTATTAAAATTTCATTTTTATTATTTTAATTATGTAGAAGTGTGTATGTGGGTAGGTATGTGCACATGAGTGCAGTAACCACTGAGACCAGAAGAGGGCGTCAGATTTTTTTCCTGAAGCTGGAGTTACAAATAGTTGTGAGTTGCCTGATGTGGATGCTGGGAATTGAACTCTGGTCCTCTGTAAGAGCATTTCATGCTCTTAACTGCTGAACCATCTCTCCAGTCCCACTATTAGTATCTTACAAAACCTAGCTCTTCATTTATTATAATCATTTGCAAAACCAGTTTATCTCCTTCATGTCATTTAAGAAAATGTGCTGAGTAACCATTCTTCCTCAAAAATATGTATCAATCAACTTCCCAGAAGTACCTTCAAAGACTTTCAGTCAATATTTTTTTATAATAAACGAGCATTGTGCTACATCACCCCCATAAGATAGCCTCTAGTCCCTCATAGCCACCTAAACTTAAATCAGTTGAAAGGAAATAACAAGCTATTCAATTCAGGTCCAGCCCTGTTGCAGCCGCTCAGTGGCCACAAGAGAACAGTGACTACAGCATCCCCAGGGTTCTGCAGTCACAGGACAGTGCTATTGCTGTGGGAGGGTCTACAGGTGTTGGTGAAAGAATGAATGAATGGATGAATGATAGGCTCCAAGGCAAGTCCCTTGGTCCCTTTGCATCTGACCTCTAGATTACATTAGGCTGGGTTATAGGAACATTTTGCCCATAGGGAGGCCAGCTTCCCAGAGGCAGTGCCACAGCCTGGATTATTTAAGATCTGGAGAATCAGGAAGCACATCCCGCAGGTGTGGCTACTGTCTCTCTCCAGGTCCGTCAGCCACACATACTTACAGGGGCACTCTCCAGCTACAATCCTAATTCTCATCCGTTATGTTGACCAAAGTATGCCCAGCCGGAACATACCTATTGTGTCCACAAAGAATGATTTCTGTTGCGTTTCTTCTTTCACAACTGTAAGGATTGATGCTCACTAGAGCATTTCTTTTGCATGTGTCCCTCTGTACAAGCTGGCATCCACTTCGCCCAAATACAGCATCAATCCATGCTTCATGAGTCAGTTTTATTTATTTATTTATTCGGTAATGCTTGGAGCTAATCATCGTGACAATGACACGGAAAGCATCTGCCCTAAAATCACAGCTGCTGAATCCACCCCGGAGTCTTGTGAGCTTGGTATTCCTGAAGTGGTTCTCCTCACTGGGCTTAATGCACTGCATCTCAGTTTTGGAATTCAGTTCTACTCCACCAACGTAGCAAAGTGGGGACATGAATAGCCTGTATAGTTGGCCTCTCACTCTGACTTAACTGGAAAGTAAAACATCAGACCATACTTGGGAGATGTAAGCCTGGGAGAGGAAAGACAAAGCTTATGTGCATGGCTGCTTCCTTGCCTGCCTGGAAATGGCCCCCAGGCACCTCCATGCTCCTGACTGTCAGGCACACAGGCCTCATCAGGGAGACGACAAAGACCTGCACTTTGATCCCCATGGAAAAGGAACAACTCCGGAATCCCTGTTTGCACATGGAGCCTTCCACAGTAGAATGCCACATCTCTGTCCCCTAGCATGTATCCTTGTGCCAGGACTTTGTGTGATAATGCACACGAGCCAGGCAGGCTGGCTCAAGACTTCTGGCCCATCTCACAGATCTACAGCAGGGTTGAGAGGTGAACAGTGCTTGAGAGGTGAACAGTGCTTGAGAGGGAAGATTGTAGTTAGATGGGACATGGGACTTAAAGGGGCACGTGATCTCTTGGTTCAGTTTGGCTTCTCAGCCTCTACACTCACAAAATTCACCATCAGTGTAGAAAATACTACTTGTGTGTGTGTGTTATGCATGTGTGCTTATATGTATGCTGTTTATGTGTATGTGTGTTATGCATGTGCACTAATATGTATTTATGTGTGTACTATACATGTACACTTATATGTATGTGTATATGTGTGTTATGCATTGTGCTTATATGTATGCTGTTTACGTGCGTGTTACATATGCATGCTTCTGTATCTCTGTGAGTCCACTTGCTGGCATGGGTGTGGCTAGAGTTTTCCTGCCTGGCCCACAGTCAGGATAAATCTCTTTCACCTGCCAGTCCCACAGCCGCTCAGACCCAACCAAGGAAACACAGAGACTTCTATTGCTTATAAACTGTATGGCCGTGGCAGGCTTCTTGCTAACTGTCCTTATATCTTAAGCTATCCATTTCCATAAATCTATACCTTGCCACATGGCTCGTGGCTTACCGGCATCTTTACATGCTGCTTGTCCTGGTGGTTGCTGGCTGGCAGGCTGGCAGGCAGTCTCCTTCTGCCTTCCTGCTCTTTTAATTCTCTCTGTTAGTCCCGCCTACTTCCTGCCTAGCCACTGGCCAATCAGTGCTTTATTAGCAACACATTTGCCATACAGAACATCCCACAGCACATGGGTACATGTGGAAGCTAGTTCTTGAACTCTGAACATTTCCATCAGTCCCTTCTTCACTGTATTTCCAGAGTCTGGGCATCCCACTGACTCTCACCACTTTGCCTAGACCGGCTGGCCAACAAGTCTCCTGGCCCCACCCCTTTCAGCTCCCCAGCGCTGAGAGTATGACTGGCTTGTACATGGGTGTTTGGAATAAGTTCAAGTCCTCATGTTCGTAAAGCGAGCATTTGACATACTAAGTCACCTTCTCAACCAGGAGTATTATTATTATTATTATTATTATTATTATTATTATTATTTATATTTTTCTTTCCTTTTACTTATCAACCCCTGTTCCACTTCCCTTCCCTTCTCCTTCTCCCCCACCTACCCCCATCCCACCCCATCCCCTCTTCATAGAGGGCAAGGCCTCCCTTGGGTAGTCAACACAGGCTGGCATAACAAGTTGGGGCCGGACCTAGCCCCTCCTCCTTGCATCAAGGCTGAGTAAGTTATTTTTAAATTAAGAGGAAGAAAAAAAAAAGAGTATCCCCCTCCCTTGGCTCTCCAGAGTAACTGAATTCTGGTGGTAAAGGTCTTGGAGATGCACAGGGCTTACTCCTCAAATGTACCACACACAAAGTTAATATTGAGTAACCAGCATCTACTAGACTTCACAGTATGTTGAACCCTTCAGGGGTAAAAATCAATAATCAAAACATTTGGATCTAGAGATGTAGCTCAGATGGCAGAGTGCCTGCCTATCATGCACAAAGCTTTGGGTTTGATCCTCAGCACTTCCTAACCTGGGTGTGGTAACTCACACCTTTACCCCCAGCACTGAGGAATTAGAATCAAAAGTTGAAGGTCATTGTAGACTATTTAGTGAGTTCTAGGCCAGTTAGGATAACATGATACCCTGAGTTACAAGAATAACAACTATGATAATACTAATAACAGTGTTCAGTATCTACAAATGTCCTTATATGGAATAGTCCATTACCATTTTCATTTTTTTTTATTATTTTATAAGCATGGGTATTTTGTTTGCATGTACATCTGTGAATGTCATAGGTACAGTGGTGCCCAGATCCTATGGAAGAGCAACCAGTGCTCTTAACCATTGAGCAATCTCTCTAGCACCCAAGTTCATGACATTTTAGTGAAATTATACAATATGTAGACTCAATGAAAACTTTAAAATTTCTGCTGTTTTTGTCTGATAAGATTATCTTAGAGGATTTTCAACTTATACTATAAAAACAAAAATTTGGAATGTTCCTAGCTTACTGACTCATAATACAGGCAATGTGACTCAAAATACAGGCTTGGATGTATCCATATCGCATGACTTAACACTGCAATTCTTGTCCCTTGGCTTTTGGGGGTCACAGAGTGCAGAGGATAGGTAAATCCATGTCAGTGTGACAGACAGGAACTCGATCTGTCAACGTTCTCAAGTCTAAAAGAACAATGACCCAGCCTTCCATTCTTGCAAGTCAAGTCATCACACTTTGGAAGCTTCCTCCCGGATGTGACACTATCACATTCCGAGTTGGAATGTCCCTTTATTTAAGCCAACAGAGCCAAAATTTGTTCTGAATAAAACTTGTTCTGCCCCCACACAAGGACACCGCAAAGCAACAAGGGGCGGTGACAGAATTCCACTTATAAAGAAGGAAAGGTCACACATATCCCTCAACATCTGATCCCGGCTAAGCAGCAGCAAGCATCTCAGGTCCGTGTGATGGTGACAGCCTAGGAGAGGTTGAAGAAGCTGAGGTGATGGGAGAGGATACAATGCTCCTCCATCCATGACTATAATGTCTCCATAAAGGAGCCATAATAGACAGAGGGAGATCTGCAGGGCTGTATAGACAGATTGGAGCACTCTGTTCTACAGGCCCTTGTGATTAGGTTTGAAATACTGCAGATAGTAAAAAGAAAGACTGAGTTTTCAGCATTAAAGACTGTCATGATCTCTGCTGTTATGAAATACACCGCAATGAATATGGAAATGCAGACAACCATGCAAATATCTCTTCAAGATCTTGATGTCATTTTTCCTGGATATGTATCCTGAAATGGAGTTTCTAGATACTGGTAGCTCTCCATAGTCTTTTCCGTGGGGGATTCACTATTTTACATCCTTGCCAACAGTGCACTAGCTTACCAAGTTTTCCACATCTTTGTCAATCATCAATAAGTATCCCAACACTATAATGAAATTCCCGATGCAATTAATTAAAAAGGGGGGTTCTCTGCCTCATGGTCTTGAGGTCCCAGCATATGATCAAGTATCCCCAATGCTTTGATCCTTGGCAATACATGATGAAGGGGACACACGGCAGAATAAAACTTCTCACCTCATCAGCAGGGTAGTAAAGGCAAGCTGTAAAAGCAGAGCCCTGTATTCCCTCCCCTAAAGGTCCAGTGAGCTCAGGGCCTCACACTTGGCCTCACTTCTTAAGGATTCTCCCATCTCCCGACAGGGAGTAAACCTTTAATGCATGGGGCTTTGAGGGACATTCAATCTCCAAACTGTACCAACAACTTAGGCTGTGTTTCTTCATCATAGCCATCCTAGCAGATGTAAATGATACGCATCACATCCAACAGTGAAAAAGTGATTACAGGATTATCATTCAGCCTCAGTAAGAGAACAGGGTGAACCCAGAAGACACCATGCTTGGTGGAACAAGGCAGACCATAAGGACAAATCAGAATGACTCCCCTTAGATAGAGCCCTAAAATAGTCAAACTCACACACAGAGGGAATGGGATGGTGGTTTCCAGAGACTAGGGAAAATGAATGTTAAGATTCCAGTTTATAAAACAGATATATCCTGTCATGGTTGCACTCAGAGTTAGTAATGCTGCATTATGCACCTTACACACAATGAGAATAAATCTCATACACACTGTTTTACCAACATTTTTGAAAGGATTATGGCCACCAAGACAGTGATCAGCTTATGCTAGAACATTGAAACCACTCTGCTGGTTAAAACAATAGAAAATTAACTAGTCATATTAATGATTTATTGGAGAAGAGGGTAGCTGACAGCAAATGTCATACATGTTATCACTGAACTTTGACAGCATCAGGACCCCTGTGTGATCCAGAGGCCTTTGTCTGTGCTGCAGTCCACATTCTTACTGACAGGGCTGTGTCTGAACTCAGCTAAGAGGCTGTGTGATTGGGCAGAGGAGACTCCATATGTGCAGAGACTTGTTCTAACAAGTGTAGTGATCTCTCTCCTCAGATCTATAGCTCAGATATAAAGGTAACATCCATGAACCTCAGGCATATTCCCTCTATGGGGATGAATGTGTCCTTACAGTGCCTCAGAGTGATGACTGCTGAGCTCCAGTAGAGCTGAGCAAGGATGGGATGAATGGGAACCTTTCCTGAGGTTTTCCAATCACTCATATATGCATATGTACATATACATATGCATTTGTACATATGCATATGCATTTCTATATATATATGCATGCATAAATATATGTATGTGTGTATAGATAGGTAAGTATCTATGCAGACATACATATATATGTAAACACATGCATATGTAAATTTGTTTATGGAAAAGTTTTCTAAATGTGGGAAGTTTGCCAAGAGTTGGCTTCCTGTCCCCACTAGTCACTGCTTTCCATTGCTTTACGTCATTCAGGACTTGTTTTTTCATTGCATCTTATCTCCCTTGACAACTAGAGAGTCTGGGATATTACATGGCAGCAACAGCTTACAGATTTCAAAGCACTTTCACAGGGCCCATTGCTTTGAGGCTGTAAGGTGTGTGTTCTCTCCATACTCAGGTGGGAAAACCACCTTTCAGAAACTTACAGCAGCCAAGTCAAGGTCACTTGTTTGATGGACAACGTGTTGTGCCCAAAGCGAGGCATGTAGCCCCAGAGTTAGACCAACTGGATCTGTACATAGTGTTCCTGATTAGGAAGAGAGCAGAGTCCCCTACCCCTTCCTGGTGGAGAATGACGTCTTGCGTGACTGATTTCTATCCCTTCTTCTGTGTTTCCGATTTGTCTATTCTCTTGCATTCCATCTGTTTCTGGTTTTCTCCTTTAGGCAGATGAGTTGTGAGTCGAAGAGAACCTATTGACTATGTCCTTTGCCAACATACCATCCACCAGTGGCTAAAGAGATGTTATACACAGAGCACATGCAACAGCCAGAAAAGGTTAAAAAAATGAATGAATGAATGACTCTGGGCCCATTGTGGGGAACTCGCTCCCTGGAGACAGGATGCTGGTGAAGCCTCTGCTCTTGCCTGGGGAGGCCTTCCTAAGAGGTGGCTGAGAAAAGGAACCTACAGCCTGAGGAAGTCACTTCAGCATGCCCACCATGGCTGGTGCTCCATCAATGCACTATGCTAAAGTAAAGGGAATGATTTCACAAGGGTCTTAAAGAAGATATCCAAAGGATCTCTAAATGGGATGAGAAGGAGATTTAAGGGAAAGGAGCACAAATGGTTTAAGACCAGGTGGGCAGACAAAAAAAAGAGCAAAGATCAAAGAGGTACGAAGCAGGAAATCCACCTGATTTGCTCCAAATAAGATCTAGAGTCTTGGTTGTGTTAGCAAATTTAATATAATTTCATTACAGTGAGCAAGGGAAACAGTAAGGTCTGAACATCAGGTATGTCAGGGAAGATTCCGGCATCTTAGGGTTTTTCAAAGCAAAGTACCTTGTCATATGAAACTGCTCGTGTAATTCATTTGTGACTTTAAAGGAATGGTTCTCTGCATGTATATCTAGCAATATAAATAAAATCAACAAGTCTTGCGGTTGGTCGCTGAAGATGTATCAGAAAAATTCCCAAGCTATTGCTTCCCCACTGTCCCCGTTCCCTAGCTGATAAAAGTGATTCCCCAGTTGACTGCCATTGCTCATCTTTTCGCATTCTGATCCATTTCATTCACGGCAGTGGTAGCCAAATAAGTGTGGTTCAAGCCACTCTCCTGATGTACAGGAGACAATGAAATTGTAATGCCACCACCTTATGATGATTTGATACAGTTAAAATGACTATTTCCAGTGGATACACCCAAACACAATGCAAGCAATAGAGGGACAGCCAGTGATTGACAGGTGGTTTGGGTAGGTGACATGTGGGAGTGATTAGAAGGACATCCCCAAAGCCAGACCTGAGGAGTTGGTCTGGTTAAGCCAGTAGGCAGTTTTATCATATTTACATGTTTCATATTCAGCACTCTTCCATGGATGCAAGTCAATAAGATTGATAGAACTGAGTGTCCATCAACCTGGAACCCCTGTGGTCCTTTGGTCCCTTTGTTATCAGTTCTGATGCACTCTGCACAGTTTGTTACCTTGATATTTATGGCTCTGTCTATTATTTTAAATTCTCCTTATCACTCTGAGGTAAGAATGTTGGCCTTTCTGGGTGAAATTTGTACAAATAAAGGGGATGAGAAGGTTGGAATCTTAACTTCATTTTCTCTGCTGTAATAAAATCCTTGGATGAAATTCAGGGAGAAAGGTTTACTTGGCTCCAGGTTACAGTCTCTTATTGCAGGGGAAGTTAAGGTGGTAGCAGCTAGTCCCGTTACACCCACTGTCCAGAGCAAAGAGCAATGAGTTAGCACATGCAGGCTTGAGCTCAGCTCACTTCCTCCTTCTTTGTGCAGTCCTAGCTACAGAGAGTGTCCCTACCACAGTGTAAAGGTCCTTCCTACCTCATTATGTAACCCTCCACCACAATGGCAACATCATCTAGACAATTCTCCACCAAGGCCCCTTCCCAGGTGATTCGACATTCTATCAAACCAACCATGAAGAGGAATGGCTCAGTGATGAAGAGCACTTCCGGCTCTTGCAGAGGACCCCAGCTTGGTTCCCAGTGCCCAGTGTAGGCGGCTCACAACTGCTATATCTACTTCACACTTAGTAAATATAAGATCTTCTTCTAGCCTCCACCAGGACTGTTTCACACACACACACACACACACACACACACCATCACCATCACCACCACCATCACCACCACCACCACCAACAACAACAACAAAATAACCATCATGAGGCTGGAGAGTACTAGCCTACCAAGCACAAAGCCCCAAGTTCACTCCTTAGCACAAACAACAAACAAAACTCATAAAGTAAAATCAAAATCTGCAGCCTAACACAATCCATGTAATAAATATCTGGGTTGCTTGGGAACTAGCACATGGATTGAGTTGTTCCTCCAGTTCAATATCTAAACTGACTGAATAGGTCAAAACTTCCCCCAGAGAAATCAGCAACCAGAAAAACGTAAAAGGACAACTCTTACTTCATTGAGATGACTGATAATGAATTTGATAACCTGGAGATAAGTGGTTCTTCACAGTGATTTTGTCTCTTTTTCATTAATATTCTTAATTGGTACAGACAAACTGCTCTTGGGAAAATTATGAAATTATCCATTAATTTTTATTTCACTAATTCTACTGGAAGTGATGATTGAACTTTCTGCAAATGAAATGCAAGTCTGAGATAAAAAGAATGTGAAAACAAGAATACCGAGACCGAGACAGACTATTTTCCATTAATATTTAATTGGTTGCAAATTTTGCCATCTCAAAAAGTTTCTGCTCTTTGCTTCATTAAATAAGTTCTGTCATTGTTCAGCATAATTATAGCTTTGAGGGAATTTTCCCAATAAAAGCTTAGAAGGGGAATAAAAATAAAGGAAGCCTAACAATTAATGATAAAGCATAGTTAATAGTTTTCAACGCTCAGACCTTCCCGGGTTTCTGAGTGGTGTGGATTTCAATGACCTATATGGGTGGGTTTGATGAATGCTTAGAATTAATTATATAAGAGAGAGCGTGTCAGGCGAAAGGACAGACTTTTTTTCAACCTAACAATTTCTCTCTATGCCTGAGTGTTAACTGAATTCTGGGTTTGCATGGCTATTAATACATACTGTGTATATGAAGACTATCGACAGAAGAGCCAATCTTGCCAGTTCCTTGGGTGTTTGTTAAAAACCCAGATAGTAAGCCTTCTAGATCCCCTATAAAAGTGCTCCTGCTTTATGTGTTTAGATCCAATTTTAAACTTTTGAAATCCTTACATTATTCTTTCCTGTCTAGGTAGTTCCCAACTGCAGATCAGTGATTTGACTCTCTCATATATAAGGCATGTATCCCTTCATTTAAGAAGTCAACACATCTATTCCTCACTTTAGAATGTCTTTCCCTCTATCCTAGTTTCACCCTGGCAACAAGCAACTTAGGAGAGAGAGTTTATTCCAGCTCACAATTCCAGATGACAGTCCATCATTGTAAGGAAATCACAGCGGTGAGAGCTTGAGATAGCTGCTGACATCCCAGCCGCAGTCAGCAGAGAGGAACGACTCCACATGTGCTGCTTGCATGTGCTCAGTTTGTTTCCACTCTTACATAGTACAAGACCCCTGCCTAGGGAGTGCCGCCCATCGTGGGCTGGGCTTTCCCACATCAGTCAAGACAATCCTCCACAGATCTCCCTGCCTAGGGAGTGCCGCCCATGGTGGGCTGGGCTTTCCCACATCAGTTAATCCTCCATAGTTATGACCACAGACCAACCCACTGAAAACAAACTCTCCCTGAGACTCTTCCTGAGTGATTCCAGGTGTGTGAAGTTGACAAAGCTAATAATCTTTCTTTCTTTAGTTATTTCCTTTTCATTTGCTTCCTTCCTTTATTTTTGTGGTGTTAGGAATTAAACCTAGAGCTCCACATAGGATAGGTAAGCACTCTATCACTAAACTATAACCCAAGCCCTGTGTTTTCTTATATATTGACTTTAAGGTAATAGCTTGTGATCTAAAGGTCTACCAGATCTTACAAACATTTTCCAACCTCCCTACATTACCCTTCTGTGCTTATAAAGGGCCCCATGGAATACAAAAATTTATGTCATATTCTCCATGTTGGGAACAAACTCAGATCACATTGTATCATCTTATGTAAGTCAAGAATTTAATAAAAGTGTATTAGATAAATGATTTTTCACTGGTTTGAACAAGATGCATAGGTTAATTCATTTAACGATTTATGTATCAATGTCAAAATGTTAAGTCCACATGCAGTTTCTCCTTAACCGCTGACAGATTTACATCCTGAGGAATTATAAACTGAGACTGACCCACATCAAAACTGCATGGCACAGTGGCTTGGAAACTCACTGCACTTGCAGCATTAACAACGTGATCACGTTGTTAAGAGGGCAACACAGCCCAGCATCATGAGAGTGTGATGCCGCTTACATCAGCATGGGGGGGGGGGTTGGTTTCAACATTCAAAATTCAAAGCATCGTTTCTATTTCATGTCTCATAAAACCAAAAACACCTGAATCCAACTATCCTATGGGGGTGGAGGGGGAGAGAGGGAGAGATGTAGGGAGGTAGAGAAAGGGAGAGAGGGAGGGAGAGAGAGAGAGGGAGGGAAGGAGAGAGAGAGGAAGGGGGAGAGAGAGGGAGAGAGGGAGGGAGGAGGAGGGAGAGAGGGAGGGAGGGAGAGAGAGATCTCAGATCACAGTCAGGTTCATTAGTGGAGAAATGCCAAAAGGCTTACACTCTAATGTTAGAAATGTCAAATATTGCTTTTATGAGCACTGTGGCTTGAGCTTTTGCTTTAGGGCTCTGAGAATCCCAGCCTGAAGGGAGGCCTAAAGTCAGTGAGTAGAAGTAAATCAGTGGTTATCCTCAAAGCTCAGAGAGTCAAGCCCAGCCAGAGGGTGGACACAAGCCTAGTCACCAGGGACAGGTGTCAAGAGTGCCTGGATTCCCTCCCTGACACTCTGTGACATGTTCATACAAATAGCAGGAAAACTAGACACTTTCAGAATTCCAATTTTAAACCCAATGCTACTCCAAGCCTTTGGCAGTCAACCCTGCCTAGACTGCTGTAGATAGAATTCAGGTATGATGAACAAATCCCATATCAACATAAGCTGGAGGAAGGCTAAAATCGTTCTGTCCCCACATAAAACCTGAGGTGGATAGTCATTTTATGACAAGTCCTGGATAGACTAATGAGCTCTTTCAGGCTCTGAAGCATTTTTGAACATTGACTCTGCTGTCTGGGATATGACCCTTAACCTCAGAGTTCAAGATGGTGGCTGGGGCAGCAGTTTCCACTTCCAGCAGAGAAGAAGAAAAAGAAGAAAGGGAAGAGGGGGACAGCTGGCCAGAAAGTGTTTCTTGGCATTGGCCAATCAACACATCCTCCTTCATCTCTTTGGCCAGAACTTAGTCACATACCTGTACCCAGCCACACAAGAAGCTTGGATTACAACCTTTACCCAGTTCAAACTCAAGACAGCACCAGGGATGGAGGCTGGTCATGAAACACATTATTCTACCTTTGCAGAGAGCAGACCTGCTGCTGAACATTGCTGCCTAGCCAAGGACCAGATTACCCACACTCTCTTGAAGCCCCAAATAAAGTATATGAGCAGAGATGGGTTAATACCTCCAGGCCAAGGTAATTCCAACAGAGACGTACCCTCCTCCCATTCACCTGTGAACTGTTCACTGACATCCTGGATTAAGCTAGATATTATTATAAATGTGATGGAGATGCCACCTGGTCACTTGATCTCTGAATTGCTGATTGGAGGAGAGTGTCCTGTTAGTTAGAGACACATTTTAGGCATAATGTGTACAAGAAATAAACTTCCATTGTGTTTAAGTATTAACATTCATGGGGATTATTATATTTTCTATGGTAAGTTATAATTAGGATTATAATAAGCCATAATGCTAACAAGAGGGCCGTGTCAATTTCTCATTAAACCTGTGTATCCTCAGGACCTGCCACTTTACTTACTACCATAATAAGCACTAAATAAAGTCTGGATGAGTTATTACTGAACACTGGAGGCAGTCACAGACACTATGGGCACTCAGAGGAAATAATATTTAATTTAGCCTAGGAACGTGTTATTTAGTGTTCAATCCAGGGGCATGTATGTTATGGTATTATGTTCTATATGAGGTGTAAATGCTCCATTGGATAAATTCTCTCATTTGTTCTGTCCTGCCGTACACGTACAAGTGGTAGTGTTGTGCCAGCCAGGCGGACACCTCATATATTCAAAAGAGGTGGCCATGGACTCTGGGAAAATTTATGAAGAGTGACTTCAAGGAGAAAGATCGCCTTACAGTAATGGGGAGCTCTTGCTCAGACCTCCACATGCTGATTGCATGGAGAACAGAGAGGCTTTCTTTGAGCTGTCAACGTAAAATACCCACACTCCATTCTTGTGACAGGCAGAGCATTTCCCACCAACGTGGCGGCCCAGAGCGCTGATAATTCTCAATGACAAGGTGAGTGTGCAAATAGGCCTCGTTCTTCACTGACGGAGCCAGTAGATAGAGGGAAGGCCTGGCTTGAACTGCACCCGGCTCACTTGCCCCTAACGCTTCCCTTTCAGCCAAACATCCCCGTCCTGGCCCTGTACAGTTTTACAGCTCTTCACATCATCCTAAGCATAGCGACCTGTGTTAATATTTATGCTGAACACTTTTCCCCCTCCTGAGGATGGAGACTCTCAGGCACTTGAGTTTTTCCTAAGTTTGTATAGAACGACCCTCCGGAGTAGATCTATATGTCTTAATTTTGAAAGTAGGAGAAACGAGCGACTGCAATTTAGAGGAAAAGCAGAAGAGAAAAACGTAGAGGAGGAAGAGCAAAATCCCAGAGGGCCATGTGAGCCTCCAGTTAGAACACCTTGAATCGAGTTCTGGACTCAGTGGCAGGAGGCTTGGACTCTGATTTTAGTTTGGTTCCCAGACAACTGGGAGAGCCAGCCATCTCAAAATCCTCATCCCTAGAGTGATGGGAGAGATGACCTATTCAGGTCTTATGGCATGGTCTGTTGGCAAATTATCGTGTGTGTGTGTGTGTGTGTGTGTGTGTGTGTGTGTGTGTGTGTGTGTATAACTTATTTTACTTCATTTAGTAGGAGGGATGAATGTGAGCCTTACAAGGTAAGGAGAGCCATCACTCGGCGTAAAGGAAGGCAACCTTCCTACAATTCCAATCATGAAATTTCCAGTGGTCATGTATAGATGCAAAGAATATAGTCATGGAGGTTTGCAATGGACACCCACTGAAACACAGGCAAATCGATTATTACTGCATTTATTTAAACATATTTTTTCACTGACAAATAAAAATCACATGTATTTACTGTGTATAACAATGTTTTGAAACCCGGCCACATTGACAAATGGCTAAATCAAGCTACCTATAGCGTAATGACCTCATAGACTCTTCTTATAGTGAGAACATTTGAAGCCCACTGTCAGTCATTTTGGAGGTTACTTAGTAACAATGCATTGTTTTTAACTATAGACACTGAGTCCTACAATAGATCTCTCCAACTTACTATTCGTAACTGAAATCTTATATCCTTTGACCATATAATACTCTTCCTGAATAAAAAGAAAAGAAAAAAATACCTGTGGAGGGCAATAGTGGCTATAAATTAATTCAATGAGGCAGTTGAGCTTTTTGGAGAAATGGAAGCACAAGAGCCACTCAGTGTTTCAAGGTGACAGAAAGGAAAGTGCTATTTTGGGGGTGTGGTTAGTCTCCCAGGTGCCCCTGGGTTTGGAGCTCTGTCCCAGGGCAACAGTGTGGAGAGGAGATGGGGATTTTAAGAGATGGGATCTGGCGAAAAGCAGTTAAGTCACCGGGCACATGGCCCTCACAAGTGACTAACTAGCTCTCCTGGGAATCTGGTTAGTTCTACCCAGAACAGGTTGTTATAAAAAGAGCAAGGCAGGCCCCTGCCAGGACTCTGGCTTCCTGCCTTACCATGTGATTTCTCTTTCATGCTCACTTCTGTCCTAATGCCCTATACCACATTCTGACGTCACCAGAGGACCCCATTCCAGCAGCCAAACAGATGGGGCTGTCTGATCTTCGACTCTTAGCTTCCAAAACTGTGAGATGAATGAACTGGTTTTCTTTGTAAAGTAACAAGTCTTAAGTATTTAATTACTGTGACAGAAAATAGGCTAATACAGAAAGCTGGCCACCAAATGGTGTAGACACCTCATAACTAAAAAAAAGAAGGAGGAGGAGGAAAGAAGGAAGGAAGGAAGGAAGGAAGGAAGGAAGGAAGGAAGGAAGGAA
>CABHPP010143448.1:0-16675 GCA_902168425.1 Peromyscus attwateri
GAGAGAGAGGGAGGGAGGTATAATTTAAAATTTTAGTACATTTATTTAATACGTGTGGGTTTTCACGTACCAAAGAACACGTGTGGAGGTCAGAGGACAACTTGTAGGCGTCAGCTCTCTTTCTCTACCATGTGGGTCCAAAAGACCAAACTCAGGCCACCGGGATTAGTGTAGCAAATGCCTCTACCACCTAAGCCATCTTGCCAGTCCTTATTTATTTACTCATTTATTCATTTTATTTTGAGACAGTGTCTCTGATGGCACAGGCTGGCCTCAAACTCATTTTATAGCCAGTGGTGATCTTTAACTTCTCATCTTCCTGTCTTCATCTCCCAAGGGCCAGGGTTACAGGGATGTACCACCATGCCACGTTTATTCAGTGCTGGGGCTCAAACCCAGAGCTTTGTGCATGCCAGGCAAGCATTCTACCAACTGAGCCGCATACCAAGCCTAGGTTGTTCATTATTTAGACCAGCCTGCCGTGGGCACACACAATTACTTTTAAAAAAATTTTTTTAAGTGTAACCGAGCATTCATGTTCATGCAAATGAGGATGTATGCACATTCTTACACCAACAACCTTTCTCTCACTCAGCTGGCTCCTCTTCATGCTCATGTTAGTATGCAGGTAGTCTTCACACATCCGGAGAGTCCTTCTCCCTCCCCGCAAGGCTCCTTTTCCACCCCCCACGTATCTTCCTGAGCCCCTGGATGAAGGAGTGGCCTTTGAAATCACACAGAGCCACAACAGGGATCAAGGCAGATTTGGGTGGGAAAGTTTCCAGGTGCGGACACTGAGGCTGCCGGCTCTGGGTGGTCAGGAAGAGAAGCCCCTGATGGATTTCCAGACAGAACACAGTCCGCTCAGCTGGTTGCACCAGTGCTGTCCAGAAAGGAGCCTCCCACACCTGGCAGAGGCTTTTCCCATGACAACAAAGTGGAAAACGGACAGCTGGCCCTGCGGTGTGCTCGTTCTTGACCCAGGGCAACGGCTGTCACCTCTCTGAACGGTGATGTTTTATTTTATAGTGTGGGAGACCTGCTTTGTGACCCTGGATCTCTCTGAAGTGAGTGCTTTTGGGTGGAGGGAACAGAGTAAACAACTCTGTTGGGATTCTGAGAACACTGGGTCTCCATTCCAGTCTTAAGAGGTCAGGCAGTTTAGCTATCACAGTGAGGTCTGTTCACCAGGCACCTGGGCTGTGCAGACGCTGGACCACATGCTTTTGTTGTTTTTTGGGTTTTTTTTTTTTTTCAAGACAGGGTTTCTCCGTGTAGCTTTGGAGCTTGTTCTGGAACTCGCTCTGTAGGCCTCGAACTCACAGAGATCTGCCTGGCTCTGCCTCCTGAGTGCTGGGATTAAAGGCATGAGCCACCACTGCCCAGCGTGCCCCCATGCTTTTGGACACTACCATTTCATGTTCACAGCAAACCTGCTGTGGAGGGGCAGGTTGTACCCACTTTATACATAAGAAATGGAGGCAGCTATGATGCAGTGGGTTCAAGACTTAGCCATCCCACCTCCTTCCTTTAGGTGTGTGTAAAGGGACCAGGCAGCCTGGACCATGCAAACCAGCTGCACAGGTTTTGTGATCACATGTGACCTCAAGACTGAAGGTGAAAAGTGATAGCCTGATAGAATCCACACTCCAGTCACTTGTCTGCACTGTCCTATCCTTGATAGTTTATCGCAGACTGGAATGTCTGTTACCCAGTTTGATCTTTCACAGGAACACATCAAGGCAAGCAGGTAAGCAGAGGTTGTCCTACTTACAAAGGAAGAAATGCCCCAGGCACAACTAAAGCGTGGATGAGGTACAGCCCCAGGTCCACTCATTCCCACCCAGACATCACGGTACATGGGATACACCACTCACAGCAGCTTCTCATCCAGCTTTATTAGGGACATGTTTAGGTGAGGTCTGGGGAGGGGTGAAAATGTGAGAATACTTTCTCTTTCAAGCAAACTTTAGGGGCCACCCAGTGGACCCAGAGGCCAACAGGACGGATGCACAGGCACATTTGGAACATAGAAGTCTCAAGGCTCAGTAGCTGGAGTTGGTTGGCTCTTGGGGATAGATTCCCAGAGGCCGGAGAACTTGTCAGTAAACTTGCTCCAGTAACCTTTCAGGGAGCTGAAGCCACCGTCCATCCAGCCCCTGAGAGTTAAAGCAACATGAGGCATCCATAGAGATGTGTGTGAAAAGTTCCCCTGCAGGAAGCCAGACCCACAATCGCACCCAGGGCCCTACGGGCTCTCCAGGCCATCAGCACCACCTCACCTAGTACCACCCCAGAATCGCCTGCAGCTACCTCCCAGGGCAGAAGAGGCGGCTAAGGTGGTACAGGGGCAGCCTAGGAAACCCCACCTCTGTCCAGGTTGGATCAGACATTCATGGCTGCCCCTCCAGTCAACCTCCTTTGACTGGGGTGGGGGGGAGTGGGCTCTCATTTGAAAAATTACTGGAGGACCCATGAGCTGTGTGATGTAGGTCAGGTCACCTAACTTCTCTGAGCCAGCTTTCTCATCTGCAAAGTTAGGGAAGTAATTCCCCTTCCACAGCCTATTCTGGGGACAAAGAACGTCTGTCAACCTTTTTCTACATAGGCCAATATCAAATGTTAGCCAAAGCCATTGGCCAGGGGCCAGGGGTAAGGATCCATAGTGGGCAGATGTCTAACTCAGATTGGGCCCAGGGCAGAGCCCCGAAACCCGGGCTGAAACTAGAGCGGGTAGGCCTCCCCAAGCAAGCCTCTGGCCCATGCTTAGAGAAGACTTGCCCCAGGGACTATGTGCACCTCAGGCCACCCCGAGGAGAAGTGAAGGAGACAGAAGAAGGCTGCTTGCTCTGCTTCTCTTCACAGCCCCAGTACCCAGCAAAGGCCCCAATGAGAGAGCCGAGGCTCAGACAGGCCCAGGCCCTGGGGAAACTGGGGGAGCCACAGTCTCTGTGTGGGAGTCTCAGGACCAGGGTAGGGGTGAGGGGAGAGGGAACAGGAAAAGAAGGCCAGTGGGCATACCTGGCCTGCACAGCCATCTCAGACTTCTGCACACTGGTTAGTGCATCCTGAACCTTCTTGGCGGCCTGTTCCATGTAGCCCTGCACAGAGCCCAGCAGCAACGACCCCTCTCCCTCTCCCTCATTAGCTCCTGCAAAAGAGCAGAGTGGAGCTGTGCCAGCCTTCAGCTCCTACCCAGCCACCACTTATCAGGACAGGGTCCCCAGACCAGCTCCCACAGAAACCCCAGCCCCATCCCTCCACAAAACTCACGGGCACATGCCAGGAGTGCCAAGAGGGCCACGATGAGGAGCGTCCGGGGCTGCATGGCACCTACACACCTGCAGGAAATTGTCTAGTGAGGGGATGCTGGGGGAGGATCTGACATATCAAGGCCCTTTCCTGGAGAATGCTGTGGGCCCTGGGATGAACCCCAAACCTCTCTCCTATTGATACCGGCTCTCAGACAGGGAACTATAGGAGCTCCAGGCCCCAGGATAGAGTGGAAGGCGGGGTGTGGAAACCCTCTACAGAATGGGACATCTACCCATTCTCTGCCCTGGTGTGCTGGGTGACGTCAGGTTTCTGTCCCTCTCTAGACCTCAGTGTGTCTGTCTGGAGCAGGCATGGCTATCAAAGGCTCCCAATAGCTCTGCATGCTGAGCAAGAGACAGCATGACCCGATTCCAGTCAGCTCTGCCACTACCCAGTGCAGAGCTTTAGGTCTAGCGGCCTCCCCTTCTTCCTCAGCTTCTAGGCCTCCCCCAACCACCAGGAACCCAAAGGTGGAGGCCACTCATGGGTCCCAAGCCTTCTGTAGGCTAGATGGCTGGGTGGCTCTCTGTCCCCTCCCTCCCTTCCTGTACTCCCCAGGGACATTACCTGGAGTAGCTAGCTGCTTCTAGGAATAAACTGAGCAGGCAAGCAGGAGGGCCCTGACCTGTTTTATATTGGCCCCGGGAATGGGACAGCGGGCACAGCAGGCCCAGTGAGCTGGCCAAAGGTCACCTGCTGAATAGTTCAGACCAGAACCTGAGGTAGGGAGGCTGTGCAGCCAGCTGCCAGCAGAATTGAGAAATCCCTCCAAGACTGCCCATGCTATTCACCTCCACCTCTGCAACCTATTATGCGATGGAGTTGCTTAAAATGCATTCTCCTTTCCTAAATAATACAAACAGAAGCAGTGGCTGGTGGAATTACCCACTGGACTGGTTTCCCTCGATGAGGCTGGTGAGACGGAGAAAGGCTCAGGGGACAAGCCTCAGACCCACTTTAGCCCTTCGCACTGACTTTCCAGATCCATCTCTCCCTGAAAAGCCCAGGCGATAGCCTGGAACCAGTGACAGGCTTCTTCACAGAAGCCACTTGAAAGCCTCATAATAGAACGGAATGGGGAATCTGGTGCAGCCATAGATGAGCGGTGGCAGAACTGGGGTGAGAGGTGGCAGAGCGTAGGTCACATGGCTCCCCTAGACCTCCACCTCAGGCCTCCACCCACCGATGCGTCCCCAGCAGTCTCCTCTGTTGTACCTGGGCTGGGGTTGGTGAGAGAAGGGGCAAAGATCATGCTAAGCCCAAGGCCTTTGCCCCTCCCTCCTCCATGTACCTCATCTTGCCCTCTGGACCCATTGATAGCATCCTGAGATGGGAGCAGGGTTATGGCTGGATGATATCTGACCCGTACACAAGCCCTGGCTGTGAATACCTGGGAGCCCCAAGGTATGGAAAGGCCATTCACAAAGAAGGTGAAGGAGGTGCCGTAGGGCACACAGCTTCCCAGGAGGGACCTCAGACTTCTTGACACTAAGATGTCCCCTGACCTAGTACTGAGAGCCATAGCCCCGATAGACGGCCTTGGAGGACATTGTCTTTTGGATGTGAAGACTTCGGAGCCAAGAAATCCTAGGTTTAAGTGATACCTTTGGGACTGGGGAAAGAGGCCAGGTGGTCAAAATGCTCATCTTGCAAGCAAGAAGACCTTAGTTCAATTGCCAATACCCATGTAAAACAGCACTGGGGGCAGGGAGATAGGTGGGGGACAGGTAGCCAGCTACCTGGAGCTGATGTCCAGCCAGCCTAGCCTCTTCAGTGAGCCCCAGATACCACTGAGAGATCCTGTCTCATAAAGCAAGGGAAACAAAACAGCTCTTGAAGAATGCCTGAGGCTGACATGTGGCTTCCACAGGCGTGCATATCTCACATGCACATGTACCTGCGTACACACAAACAAATATGTAACTGATGCCTTTGACACTGACTCATAGGGTCTGTGCTCAGAAATGCAACAGCTCAGAGCCTCGGTTTACCCTCTTAATAGGTTTCCCAGAGCATGGAGAAACATAGAGCAATTGGCTCAGGGAAGAAGGACAGACTCACAATCTCCCTACCTCCTAAACACCGCCAGCTCAGCCAGAGACCGGAAGAGGGATCCACGCACAAATAGGGCTTTTAGCAGGTAGCGTCCTCTCTGAAAGGAGCCTGGCTTGGCCCTCTGAATTCTTAATCCTTATCTTTGCCTGAGACTTGAAACTCATCTATCAGAAATTAATTCTTTTGACGTAAGACTGTTTTCTGGGGTGGCTGGGATAGTGTTTGCTTTTGAGTCCAGCACTCTGAAAACAGGTAAGGCAATCATGTGTTGGGATCTACCTGGACTACTTACTGTGACCCTGTCTCAAAACAAAACAAAAAATAGTTTATTTTCTCTTAAAATGTAAGTTGTCCAAATCCTGTGACTTAGACATTGCTAACTTCATTTTATGGCTAAAAGCCAAAGGCCCAGTCAGGTAGAGGCCTACTCAGTACGTACCACCCAGCAGTGGAAAAGCTGGGTCCCAGCACCTCAGCTGGCCCTCGGCAGCCATTTGTACCTAAGCGTCCTCTGAGAAACGTCCTTGGTGGCAGCCGAGAGTGAAGGGAGTTGATGAGAGGTACCAGGATTGGGCACTGTGTGTGGTGCCCGCAGCTGCTCTGCCCTTTCCTCTTCTTGTTTCTTGTCCTGAAGCAAAGGGCACAATGGGAATCAGATCCCAACCTGGGGTGTGGTACCAGGTCCTTGGCCCAGCTGGGACAGGCAGACCGACTGAGTATGGGTATGGAAGCCTGCCAGTATCCCTGTACGGAACATGGCCATTGAATCCAGGAAAGTCCGAAAGTGCTGATACAGAGCCCCGGCCATGTGATACTGAGCTGCACAGAGAACTTAGGTGTGTGGACCCTAAGCTGGCCTGCAGGGTGTCTTGGGACCTGGAGCCTGGGACTTAGCCCCTTCCAAAGTACTTGTGCCTTCTCAGCCATCCGGCTTTGGCCTTAGGAGGCCTCATGGTGGCTTTCTGGCCTAGAGTCCTCTAGGAAGAGGACTGTTCTTGACTTACAGACCCAGGCCCAGAGAGGACCCAGCAGTGGGTGGGTATCTTAGTTTCTTTTCCTGTTGCTATGATACAATATCCTGACAAAAACACACTGAGGAGACCTGGGTGATGGTGGCGCACATCTTTAATCTCAGCACTCGGGAGGCAGAGGCAGAGGCATCTCTGTGAGTTCGAGGCCAGTGTGGTCTAGAGGGCGAGTTCCAGGACAGGCTTCAAAGCTACACAAAGAAACTCTGTCTTGAAAACAAAACAAAACAAAAAACAAATTGAGGGTTTATCCTGGGTCACCAGTGGGGAAGCTTTGGTGGCAAGAGTTTGAAGCAGCTGGTCACGTCATCTACAGTCAAGAGCCATGACATACTAGCTCTCAGATCGGCTCGGCTTGCTATCTCCATTCTGTATCGTCTAGGATCCTTCACCCAATGACCCCTCTCTCAGGTGACTCAAGGTTCAAACTGACAGTTAAAATTAACCATCACAGTGGAGAAGTCTTGAATGCTTGGGCTGAGGATGGCCCTCAGGAGTAGCTGCCAGTCTCCTTCTGTTTGGCTAAGAGCAGGTTGAGTGCACGAGAGTCCCAGGGCTCTGCTCTGATCCTGTATGGGCAGATATAAAGGGTAGCTATAGATGGTGTATAGCTGTCAGCCTCATTGGCCGTGAGCTCTGGGTGAACACAGGCAAGGAGACGGAGGGTCAGAGATCTGCGTGCCAACACCACTTGACCCTCTGTGCCTGATGTCCCCTGACGGTCGCAGCCGGCTATAAGGCGGGTCTCTTCTTTTCACCAATAGCTGAGACATAGGGTTCTCACTTAGCCATGCCCCCTATTCAAATTACTTGCAGATGCATATGATATATGCCCTATTCTTGGAGAAGTCAATATAGTCATTTATGCCTTCCAGGAGGCAGCACACCCTCTGTGCCGGGGCCGGTGCATACATGAGTGCTAGGCACACATGTATGCATGTGGTGTCCCGGTCTCTTAGCTCAGAGCCAAGTTCTGTGTCCACGGACAACTCAGATCTCTATGCATATCTGTCAATCAATCACTGGCAGCCACTCTTGAACAAGCTTAGGTAACACAGATCTTCTCAGAGAGTGTACAAAGGGGCATCTACCTCTGGACCTGTCCCACGCCGGCAGCACCTGGTACTCAGACTGCAGGTCCAGGAGGTGGAGTTGCAGCTGAGGTATCCCGTGTGACTCATCCCCCATCACTTCTGACCTTTGGGCCCAGCACAGGCTGGACCAGGCCTGATTTGGCAGAGCAAGATGGGCACCAATGAGTCAAGGGCACAGAGAGATAAGCCTTTTAGAGGCAAAACATGGCTGATATTCAATGAGCACCTACTGTGTGCCAGATTATCTCACAGAATCTCCACAACAGACTCAGAGGGGTCATGAGACTCATCCAAGGCCACATGCTCCATACTGTGTGGAATTCAGATGCAAACCCAGGGAGTCAGACTCCAGAGCCTGAACTCAGAAAACACTGAGAGGTCAACAAGATGACTCAGTGGGTTAGTCACCAAGCCTGATGACATCAGTTCGATTCCCTGGAACCCACCGGGTAGGAGGAGAGAACAGGCTTCCTCAAGTTGTTCTCTGACCTCCACACATGTGTTGTGGTGCATGTATACCCACCCCCACCAAATATTAGTAAATAAAAAAATTAATTTTAAAAAAGCCTCACTAAGCATGGCTGCTCCAGGAAGGAGCTCCCTCCTGGCCACTGGAGGATGCCATGTGGGGAGCATTGCAGTTTAGTGGGGACCCAGCAGGGGAGGGCAGGTATTTAGCTGTCTTCAGTCCCAGGAGACAAGCCAATCTGGACGCATTTAAAAAAAAAAAAAAAAAAAGATGGCAACACAGCAAACCAGACTTGGCACAGTTGTGGTCTCTTCTGATGGCTCTGGTTTCACAAAATGTCTTGTGGATGGTAGCCAATGGGACAATACGATGGGTGTCAGCATGCAGTCCCTGGTGTGGTCCACGGAGGACCCACACTCACCGTAGTCTGGCACCTTTCCCGTGGATGGCTTCTGCAATTCTATGTGTGGACACACTCGGAGTTTCAGTGGGAGAACACAAAACTCACTTTCCTCAGCAGTGCCTGTCACCTTCTGTCTGAGAGAGGGTGGCCATTCTGCATGGCTCTTGAGTGTGGCTGGGGATAGGGGGACCAAAATCAAGCCTCAGTCAGCCTCATTCTCTCAAGGTTGCCTCTAGTCCTCCTCTGCTTGGTGACCCTCTGAGAGAAAGGGAGGATCTCTCTCTGCCATTCTCTGGAGGGCCAGGTTCTCTCCTATCTTCCGAGCTCTGATCTACACAGAAAATCATTGTCATTTTTTTTTTCAGCACTTACTCCAGACTAAGCCCCCTGCCATTTCACAAGCACTTTATAATTTAATGTAACAAATTCTACATTGTCCAAAGGAGGAACTGAGGCCTGGGACTTCAGATAACTAGACTGAGGTGACTCAGCTTGACAGTGATGAGACATAAAGCACACTTAGGAGTAACCCCTTCAATCCCAGGTTCGGATCCTTCCCTGCCCAAGGGTTGTCACAGACACCTAGGTCGCAGCTCACTGCCTATTGCAGCCCTGAATGGGCCTGCTGCCGTGACTGTAGCTGATGCTCTGAGACAGTTTGGGTTGGTGACAGCTGTCAGAGAGGGGGCTGTCTCCCTGGGGTAGAAATAGGAGACCTGGACCTTGTTCCCCACGCCTAGCACAGACCCAGCACTGCCAACAGGGCCCCTGGGGCCTTAGTACTGTTCAGGGACTCCCCTTGACTCCCAGACTGGGTCCTCCTGGAGCTCTGGGCTACCCTTCCCAGCCTCCTGCACAGGGTGGGGCCAGCCCAACCAGGCTGCTTCCCCCTGCTGCCTGTGTACCGTCAGCTTCCACGTTGTCTTAAGGTCACTAAAGTCCAAGAGGCCTCCTGGGAGTGTGTCACCTTCCAACGTGGAGTCACACTGGGAAGGAGGCGGGGAGAGAGAGCTGCAGGGGCTTTAAAAGTGGGGCTGGCTTGGTCTGCAGCTAGTTCCAGAGCGACACAGGTGAACGATTTCTTCTCACTCGAGGAAGCATCCAGTGTAGCTGAGGCTGCCCCAGCCCAGTGAGGAGCCCAGGATGTTCCTGAAGGCCGTGGTGCTGACCCTGGCCCTGGTGGCTATCACCGGTAAGTAGACCCAGCTCTCCAGCTGCTGCTGCTGCGTAGGAGGGGCAGCATGGAAAGCCAGATCCTGAACTAGTGGACAGCTCAGGATGACCTTAGGTTTGCTCAGCAGCTCATACGAGAACAGGCCTTTGTTGGCACCAATGCTCCCTGGGTTATCCCAGAGATGGAGAAATGGGTTGGGTTACCCCAACTCCAGGATCATCCAGCTCAGAGCTGAGGCAGAGGGTCTGGGAGAGAGATGCGTGCTCACGACTTGCTTGCCACTCTCTGCCCAGGCACCCGGGCTGAGGTCAGTTCGGACCAGGTGGCCACTGTGATGTGGGACTACTTCACTCAGCTAAGCAGCAACGCCAAAGAGGCTGTGGAACAACTCCAGAAGTCAGACATTACCCAGCAGCTCAAGTAAGTGGGTTCAGTCTGCAAAGCTAGTCTTTCCTGGAGACCGAAGCTGACTTTAGAGGTGGGACACCAGCACTTGGGATCCTTCCTTCCTCACTAGGGGAGTCTGGCCTCTCTGGACCTAAACTCTCCTTGTAAACAGGGAAGTTGGACCCAGGGATCAATCCCTATAATATCTTCCTATTTTTGTGTGCTAGAGTTTGGTAAATAGCCAAATCCCATTGCAAGCTGGTGGTAGAACGAGAAAGAAGGCATGTCCTGTGAGATAGGATTTCCGGGACACTGGTGCCTGTGCAAGTGAGGTTGAGGTGTTTGGGGATCCTCTGAACACATACAAGGACATCAGATCCTGTGCCACTGGAAGACGTACAATTGCACAATGTGACCCTGGGCTGGGGAGGGGGAGTTAAAGTCCAGTCCTATTCTTTACTCACAAGGAAAGGAGTCACATGATGGATAGATAAAAATGCTGAGGCTCAGCAGAAGCCTTGCAGATAAAAATCTAAAGTAACACTAATCCTAGTGGATTTCCTGAAAGCATGACCCACCCCAGGGAGGGCCACAGGGACAACATGGAGGTCTCGCTTTCCATGGACATGCTCCTGACCTAGGCAGGTGCATAAAGCTGAGTGTGCTGCCAATGTATCTAATGCCAAGTGTAACGGTGCTTCTCCCCACCCTTTCCCTGAAGTACCCTCTTCCAGGACAAACTTGGGGACATGAACACATATGCAGATGACCTGCAGAAGAAGCTGGTGCCCTTTGCCGTAGAGCTGAATGAGCGCCTGGTCAAGGACACAGAAAAGGTAAAGGAGGATTTTCGAAAGGAGCTAGAGGACCTACGTGCCCGCTTGATGCCCCATGCCAACACCGTGGGCCAGACAATTGGGGAGAACGTGCAGAAGTTGCAGGATAACCTGAGACCCTATACTGAAGGGCTGAAAACCCAGGTCAGCACACAGGCACAGGAGCTGAAGCACCAGCTGATGCCCTACATGCAGCGCGTGCAGACCACACTGCAGGAGAATGTGGACAACCTGCAGGCCTCAATGATGCCCTTAGCCAACCAGTTCAAGGAGAAGTTTGACCAGAACGTGGAAGAGCTCAAGGGGCGCCTAAACCCCCATGCCAGTGAGCTGAAGGCCACGATCGACAAGCACCTGGAGGAGCTGCGCAGCAGCCTGGCCCCTCTCGCCGAGGGCGTGCAGGAGAAACTCAACCACCAGCTGGAGGGCCTGGCCTTCCAGATGAAGAAGAATGCCGAGGAGCTTCAGACCAAGGTCTCCACCAACGTCGACCAGCTGCAGAAGAAACTGGCACCGCTGGTGGAAGATGTGCAGAGCAAGCTGAAGGGCAACACCGAGGGGCTGCAGAAGTCGCTGGAAGACCTGAACAGCCAGCTGGACCAGCAGGTGGAGGAGTTCCGGCGCACCGTGGAGCCCTTGGGGGAGATGTTCAACAAGGCTCTGGTTCAGCAGATGGAGCAGTTCAGGCAGCAGTTGGGTTCCAGTTCGGGGGACGTGCAAGGCCACTTGAGCTTCCTGGAGAAGAACCTGAGGGAAAAGGTCAGCTCCTTTATGGGCACCCTGGGGAAGAAGGAGAGCCTAGACCAGCCCCTGGCCCTCCCCGTCCCCGAGCAGGTCCCCGAGCAGGTCCCCGAGCAGGTCCCCGAGCAGATGCAGCCCAACCCCCTGGAGAGCTGAGCTGTCCCTGGTGCCCTGGACCCATCACAGCAGCAGACACCTGCCCTGCCCCACCACCTGTCTGTCAATCTGTCCCTAAGTACTCCTTGTACCAGTTTGAGGACACATGTCCTGCAGAAGATGATGCCTCATCTCGCTACTCAATAAAGCTACTGAGAAATTAGCCCCATGGGTTTGCCATGTGATTCCTTGGGGGCTGGCCTGAGGTGGGGAGGAGAACAATGCTAGGCAAAGCTGAGCAGCATCGGGGGGGGACGGGATGACAGGGGGGGGGGAGTGGGGGTGAGGGGGCAATGAACCTGCTGGAGGCTCAGGGGTTGGTGTGATGGAGAGGAGAACGCAGAAAAGGATGTCTATCAGAAAACAAAACACGCGCCCCCACTTACAGCCATTTAACCACCAAGCAGTTAGCAAATGCCCTCAAGGTTCCCGTCAAGGTTCTGAGCACCAGACAAGTCCAAACAGCTTTTGCGGCATTGTGTGCCCAGAGACTGGGTTTCATGTTGACAGGGACACACCTGGAGGACAGCAAGACAGTCCCTGCCTTTGAAGAGTTCACCGCACATTGAGTCCCTTCTTGTCGGTGCTTGAGTCCTTGAACTTGTTTATATAAAAGTGAGCCACCCTACTCTGTCCCACTGCAAAGTGTTTCTGCTTGCTTGGGAAGTCCCTCCACCTGCTAACTAAACCAGTTGACTCCAGAGCAGCGTAACAGACACCACAGGATGTGAACGAGTCTGGGTGGAACAGATGCTGGAGCTTGCAGAGATCCCGGGGACGCTCTGCTCAGGAGCCTCCTGATGGATGGCCTGCCTGTCTATGACAGAGCTTGTGGCTGCCGGCCCAGGAGATGGAGAGCTCAGAGGACCCCAGCAGTTTCATGGGCACAACCAGCCATGGGCTGCTGCAGTCCCTGGCATGAATTCTCCCCTGCCCTCGGGAACCCCAGGAGGGAGTCTCAGAGTAGAGCTAGTCCAGGGCTTCCTCCCAAAGTATTTCACAAACTGGCCATAGCCTCTCACCCAGGTTTTCGAGTTGCACCCCTTCTCCGCAGAATGGGGAAAGTCCTCCTGGGATGTTCTGGAATGAACTGGAACATGTTGTGGGTAGCCCCAGCTGCCCTCGCCTCTTCCTTCCCTCCCAAGACTTCTTCAGTGTGCCATAAACCCAGGCCTGGGTTTGAATCCTGGCTTCCCAGGCGCCTGCTGGGTGATTTGGGGGCAGGTAACAAAATCTTTTTTTGGAAAGGAAAGATGAGGATGCTTGAGCCAGAGTTGCTCAAAAAGTCTGATGGTGCTCGGGGCCAGGCCCTTAATACCCAAAGAGTGCTGTATGCTGTGCTGCTCCAGTGTGGTGGACACTCAGGAAATGTCTGCTCACCTCCCCAGCCTCCAGATCCAGGCCACCAAACCCAGGCAAGGGCAGACCCTTCACATCGGCCACTGCTAACCCAATACTCAAGTCAAACTGTCACAGCTACTTCCACCTATGACCACTAGCAGAGAAGACGCAGGTGAACACATTCAGCCAAGATAACCGGCACCAGGCGGCTTGCTGACCGGCTCTGAGAGGCTTTCTCAGAGCACCGAGGCGCGAATAGGAGCCAGAACAAAGGCTGGTTGGTTTTCTGAACTGGTGTGGAAACTTCTGATCTCCCCTGTAGGTAGATGAGCTCTGCCTCTCAAAGCCCCTGGGTCTTCCAGACCCTGTTCACACTACAAATTCTGAGTGGGACCCCTGAGTTTTTTCCTTCTGTCTCCAGGACTGTCCCACACACTCTCAGGGTCCTACCATGGTCCTAGTTTCCCTGAATGAAATACACTTGCTTACTTTCTCCTGAGCCAGGATGTCACTCCTGGCCTTCAGTCTCTTAGGTCCCTGACCTGGTATATGCTTCCTGGTCACAGCATTGCTTTTTCTGTCCCCTCAAACTCATGGGTTGAAATGAACACACTGGTGTGTGTGTGTGTGTGTGTGTGTGTGTGTGTGTGTGTGTGTGTGTGTGTGTATGTGTGTGTGTGTGTGTTGGGTGGGTGGGTGTTTGTAAAGGTCAGGGGATAACCTCTGGTTCTGGTCATTCTCAAGAGAACCATTTGCTTCCTTTGAGATAGGGTCTCTCATTAGCCGGAAGCTCACCAATTAGGGCAGACAGGCTGGATGGTGAGCCCCAGGAACCCGCTTGTCTAGGCCTCCCTGAAATAAATGTGTTTCATCCATCAGTATAATGATGTTAGGCCAAGTCAGGCGGCGCATGCCTTTAATTCCAGCACCTAGAAGACAAAGACAGGTGGATCTCTGTGAGTTCCAGGCCAGCCTGGTTTACATAGTGAATTCCAGGCCAGGCCAGGACTATACAGTGAGACCTGTCTCAAACAAAAACAAATAAAAAGACGACGATGATATTAGGCTGGTTTATTTCACTTCCGGTCATGAAGTTTGGGGTTTGGTCTCTCCAGGATTAAGTAATTTTATTTGGAGTTAGTTTTTGAGTTTTCTGCCCATCGCTGTGAAACCATCACAAATGTTTAAGTCAACTGTGACCCCTGGGTCTTTTCAAATGTCCTATAAAGAAACCACCCACAAAGATTCAGCTGGCTCACAGCTAGAAATGACAATAAAGGACTTTGCAACTTGATCCTCAACCTAGTACCAAGCTTCCCCCTCCTCTACCAGTAGGTGGGGCCCCAGAGCCAGGACAAGAGCGAAAGTATCTTGTGGGAGACTACCTGTGGCTTCCTCAGGTGGAAACCGACCCAGATATCACAGTCAGTGCAGAGAGACACACAAGCAAATCTGAGAAACTACTGCCATCTTGAAGGAGGTCAGAGAAAAGCAGGAAGCCTGTGGCTTCAACAGACCTACAGTTTCTATCAGGGACTAATTCCTTCTGAGAATGCTGGACTAGAAAACAATCTTTGCAAAGAGTCAATTTAGGCCTAAAATTTATATCCTCCTCTTTTAATTTTTAAACTACATTTATTTGTGTGTGTGTGTGTGTGTGTGTGTGTGTGTGTGTGTGTGTGTATAAGTGCACTTGCACATGTGCTGTGAATCTCTCCCAAACTTGTCACTGGTGATCTATAAGGAATGTGTGGTTTGAATGTATATGAATGACTTCTCTATACGTTTATCCTTTGATCTGAACCAAAGAAACTCCAACAAGTCTCAGTTATTCCCATGAGCTTCAGAAGCCTCAGGTATTAGATGAAATTTAATAACTTGGAAGAATGTAAATAGAATTTTGGGTAGTTAGATTAGATTAATAGGTTTTTTTTTTCCTGGTTTTTAGAAACTTGCAACAAAACAGAATCTGTGTTAATTAAAAGAGAGAGAGAGAGAGAGAGAGAGAGAGAGAGAGAGAGAGAGAGAGAGCTGGATAGTGGTGGTGCACACCTTTAATCCCAACACTCAGGAGGCAGAGGCACATGCATCTCTATGAATTCAAGGCCAGCCTGGTCTACAGAGAGAGTTCTAGGACAGCCAGGGCTGCACAGAGAAACCCTGTCTCCAAAAACTAAAAAGAAAAAGAAAAAAGAAAAACCAGGATTGGAATTCTTACTTATGAAAGGGGCCCCACGGACAGTCCTCTTTCCTTCAAGTATCAGACACAGCAGGACAGCGCCATCTATGAGCCAGGAGGTGGGTGGTTCTCACCAGACACCTCACTACGGGAACCTGTGTTTTGGAGTACCCAATCTCTAGGACTACGGGAGATAAACTGTGGGTTTAATTAAAAACTTGGCCTTCTTATCTATGGTATTTTGTTAGAGCAGTCTGAATGGGTCTCCAACAACAGCTCCCAACTTCTGAATGCTCCTTGCTTTGCTGGGCAATTTCCCTTTGAGGAAGCTTTTGTTTCTGTTTTTTTGAAACAGGGTCTCATATATCCCAGACCGGTCTCCAATTGGATATGTAGTCAAAGATGACCTTAAACTTCTGCTCCAACTGGCTCCATGTGCCAAATCCTAGGATTACAAATGTGCACCACCACCCCTGGCTCTCTGGTGAGTCTTATCTTTTAATTTTCTTATTTATACATTTATTTGTTTATACATTTGTTTATGTGTTTGTTTATTTTGTGTGTGTGCATGGACACATGCACATGCGAGTGTATGCATATGGGTACGTATGAGTGCACTCTTGCCATGGTGGGTAGAGGGCTGAGGACAGCTTTCATGTGTGGGTTCTCTCCTTTCACTGTGTGGGACCTGAGATTGGACTGGAGTCATCCGACTTGACAGCAAGCACCTTTATTTGCTGAGCCCTCCTGCCAGCCCTCTGATGAGCTTTGAGGGAGGACACCTGTGACTTCTCGTATAGCTGCAGAGAACAGCAGCCTCTTAACAGCCCAGGGGCAGCCTGGAGTCCCAGTATTAGGACGCTGAGGCAGGAGGATTATGAGTTTGGGGCTTCACAGTGGGACTCTGTATGGAAGGAAAGAGGGAAGGAAAGAAGGAAGGAAAAAAAAGAAGGAAGGAAAGAAGAGGGAAGAAGAGGCAGTATAACTCTCTCTAGTGGTCTGGGTTATGGTGACAGTGGCTATATTTTTTTTCCCCCTGTTATCTTTTTTCCAAGCTTTGCAGAAATTTAAAAAAAAAAAAAAACCTAGTTCAATCAATTCAGCTTTGGCTTAAATCTTCCAGCACAAGGTCAATGGCTAGCAATTAAGAGCCCTGCCCCACACACCCGCCCATTGTTTTGGGGGAGTCCCATGTACCTTGGCCTTTGGAAAGCACAGCCTCCTCCCTGTCTGCACCAGTCATGCTGGCCTGTCTTGGGACACTTAGTCCTCAGTAAACTGGCGTGTTCCTCAAGGAGAGAGCCATCCTCTTTGCTCTAAGACCATGAGTGGACTTAGCCCCCTGTGGCCCAGTTAGCCCCAGGTCATCTCTAGCAACCAAGACACTGGACAAATGGAAGGGGACATCTGTCTGGGCTTGGGTGATGAGTCCCATTACTGTTCAGAAATGCGCTGACAGCGGATCTTAAGTTTTCCATGAGGTCCTGAGTTCAAAGA